>BQKN01000185.1:436950-449367 GCA_022839385.1 Asparagus kiusianus
CCTGGGGTGTCTTGGCTTTGCCAAGACACCCCTCGGGTGTTTCGAGTTTGCCGAGATATCCCAGGGTGCCTCAGTCTGGTCCGAGGTGCTACCGGGTGTTCCGCCGTTGATCCGCCGTTGACTTTTCGTCCGGACTCGGATTTGATTGATTTCGGATGCGTTGGAATTCTGACGGCAAACTCTGTAGATCCATTGGTTGGATTATCAGTGGGACCAACGGGAGTTGAAGGGTGTTGGTTCATTTGCAATGATCACGGGGTTTTCGGTCAGTCCGTGTCCCCGTTGTTCTGAGATTTGTTGGCTCACGTAGTTCGTCGGTTCACTTCAGGCGCTCACCGACGTCATTTGAACTCTTGTGAACCGGGTAGTGATGTTCAATCGTCGCTCGTTAACACTGAGCTATGTGCGGGGACCTATCGGCAATTTTTGATGCCTACACACCTACCCGCTGTTCTCCGAGTATACTATAGTGGGAAGGATATACTCATGCATATCCCTCCGACATTTGTACACGGAGAACAAGGAGTAAGTGCCGCCAAAACTCTGACAAAATAAAAGTACACAAGAACACACATAAATACACATACACGTCATGTTTACATACCTAACCCGTCCACACTGGACAGATCCAATAAATATTTATATATGAGTCCCCCCAACACATACGCGTACGAAAAGGTTGTTCGGACCAAACAAGATGGCCTTGTATCCGCCAACCATCCCGTACGCGTATGTGACCGGTAAATAAAGAGACTATATATAGTATTTATTGGATGGAGAATTCTACGGCTCAAAAATATGAGTGTACAGTGTGTGCAGTTTCTATGTAATTAGCGATATAATAGTTACGCTAACCCCTCACCCTCACTATAAACCTAACCCTTACCTAACCCTAACCCCTGCCCTCGCCATAACCTTTGCCCTCGCCCTACCCCCAACCCTAACACTCACATAACCCTAACCCTCACCATAACCCTCGTCCTTGCCCTCGCCCTAACCCTTAACCTCACCCTAACCCTTAACCTCATCCTCCCCTAACCCTAATCCTAACCCTCATCCTCATCCTCACCCTCACCTAACCCTAACCCTAGCCCTAACCCTAACACTTACATAACACTAACCCTCGCCATAACCCTCGTCCTTGCCCTCGCCCTCGCCCTCGCCCTAACCCTCAACCTCACCTCACCCTCCCCTAACCCTAACCCTAACCCTCACCCTCACCCACACCCTTACCCTCATCTAACCCTAACCCTAACCCTAACCCTCAACCTCATCCTCACCCTCAACCCCACCCTCCCCTAACCCTAATCCTAACCCTAACCTTAATCCTCACCCTCACCTTCACCCTCACCCTCACCCTAACCCAAACCCTAACCCCTCAACCTTACCTTCACCATCACCCCCACCCTCACCCTAACCCTAACCCTCACCCTCACCCTCCCCTAACCCTAACCCCAACCCTTAACCTCACCCTTACCCTCACCTCCACCCTCGCCTAATCCTAACTCTCAACCTCACCCTCACCATCACCCCCACACTCACCCTCACCTAACCCTAACCCTAACCCCCACCTCCACCCCCTCACCCCCACCCCTACCCTCCCCAAACCCTAATCCTAACCCTAACCCTTGCCTAACCCTAACCCTCGCCTAACCCTAACCCTAATTTAAGCAAGATGGAATTTCTTTGGTTTTGTAATATCTTATTAGGGTTTGGGTTTTTTAAATTTTTTCGTTTGCAAAAATTAAACTATGATTATAATTAAGAATAAAATTAATAAATATTAAATTTAGCAAAATACCATAATCCCCTACATCTCTCTCTTCTTCTCTCTCGGTCGACCGACGTCGGTAGCCGTTGGTCAGCTGGCCGTCGATGTCGGGTGGCCGAGAGAGAAGAAGAGAGAGAGAGAGAGATGTAGGGCGCGGATAGAAAAAGATAGATGGAGGGGAGCGAGGTACCTTAAGAGAGAGAGATTGGGTGTCGGGTTGGCGGCGGTAGCGGTAGTCCAGCAGGTAGCGGTGGTGGTCCAGTAGGCGGCGGCGGTTGAGAAGCCGGCAAGAGAAGGGGGGATGAGGAGAGGGAGCTAGGTGGAAATGAGGAGAGAGAGAGAAATGAGAGAGGGGTTTGGGGGAAAATCCCTCTCTCGGGCGCGGGCTGCCTAAATATTTTGGGCACGTCCGCGCCCAACCCAAATTTTTTGGGCACGTCCGCGCCCAAAAAAATTTCTTGCTTTTAGATTTTAGCGATGAAAATTTCCGTCGCTAAAACCACTTTTAGCGATAGAAAATTCCTAACAGAAAATTTCTGTCAGGAAATTAATGGCGACGGAAATTTTCCGTCACCAATATGTATTTTTCCGTCGGCAAAACTTTTTTACCGACGGAACAATAGCGACAGATAACATTACTTATAGCGACGGAATTTTCTGTCGCTAAAGTCCTGTCGGCAATAGTTTAATTTCTAGCAGTGATTTCTTTAAGCTATCAGTATGATGCCTTCTATTATTAATAATTCCATACATTGGATTTTTTATGCATCTAACAAGCTTAGACAGAAGGTGACAAAAGTGAATGCAGATTTGTTCAAAAATCTATGTGGCAGTTGTCTGCAGCGTATACTTATCAATGTTATTTTCTTATATGGGCATCATTAAAATTATATTGAAATTAGTCCATCAAATAATTAAAATTTCTATTAGGCTCCATTATCCTTATAAGTTGTTTCAAATTAATCTCTCTTCTTGCTACTTGTACTCTTTCCTAGATGTAAGGTGCTCTTATACCAAAAGTAGGATCTGCGGAAGCATACACTAAACACTAGAGGGCGGTGATTAGTGTTATTTAATAAGTTTACAAGATGAGTTATAAATTACAATAATAATTAATAAATATCACAAAAATTTAACAATCACAAATACAATGATATATACTGATTCCACCACCCCAGTGTACATCCGGTGGCATTGCATACCCTCGCACCGTCACGAAACTGGCTCTAAGCCCTATGCATGCATAAACTTTTCACAGTTGATTCTAGTGTTGTGTTTGGGAGTTTACTTAGGAAAGGGAAGGAAGAGGAAGGAAGGGGAAAAAAATCCTTTTCCTTCCCTTTCCCTCCGTTACACCCTAATTTGGGGTGTAAGAATTTGGGTCAAATTTTCCCTTCATTCCCCTCCTCTACCCTCCTAAATAAAACTCCCAAACAATGTTAAAATAAAATTTCCCTTCCCTTCCCCTTCTTACCCTCCATCCAAACAGGCCATAGAGAAACAGCCCAACTTCGACCTCACGGAAGGAAAATCGATTGATTGATTTTAAAAAAAAAGAAAGAAAGGAGCAGTTAGAAAAGGCGCATTTGAATTTTAGAAGAGGATCAAATTTTCTTTGCAATTGTTGCGGTTATCATGAGAAACTATGATGGACGAAACGGAAGAGGTGTGATTTTGATTTGGCACTCAACGCCGTCGTCACCACGTGGAGGGCGTAGCGGGAGATGATGGCGACGGTCAGGGCCGGTTCTGAGATTTTAGGGGCCCTGTGCGAAAAGTAAACACATGACACTTCTTTATATACAAAATATCAATAAATTCTAATTTGAATCCCTAAAATGCTAGGGAACAAAATATTACTAACCAGACATTAAAATGTTACCTGATTTATTTGCATCTGGATAGTCTTTAACATACTTTTCAAGTGCTATTGCACAATCTTTATCTCTTCGGTCACCTAAATAAAATATTACTGATCAGATAAATGCATGTAATCTCACATTAATAAAGCTTTCCAATAGAGCAAACAGTCCACAATAAGAAACACTTGCATATTATGTTCCTCTTGTATTTGTGCTTACCTTCATCAGATATCGAAGCCTTTAGCATCAAAAAGTATCATCGAAAAATTGTTCTCCTTGCATTTTTAGCTGCAAAATCACTAAGTAAGCCTTCAACATCAATTTTATCTAAAAAATCATTTTCAATGGATATCAAAGCTAGTCCGTTTAGTCTTTCTTGTGACATGGTCGATCTCAGATAAGATTTTAATAATTTTAATTTTGACAAACTTCTTTCTGTAGCTGCGACTGTAACAGGTATAGTCAATAATATTCTATAAGCAATACATGCATTTGGAAAACAATTTCGTATTTTTAAGAAATTTAGTATATCAATAGCCATCTTTGTTTCTTTTGGTAAAATATTTCGTAAGATTTTTAGTTCTCCAAATAAATCTTTCCTATCAAGATAAGAAAATGTTTTATATTTTAGAACAATTTCAAGATTTTCACAACATGCTTTCAAATTATTATCATCTAATGAATTTAACTTTTCTAAACCAAACAAAAATCCAAAAATATCTTCATATGCTTTATATTGCTCAAACATTATCTTTAGTGAACCAATAGCTTGGTCTACAATATACAAAAAATAATTAATTCTAAAAGATTCTTCAGCTGATTGTGTTGTCTCCTCATTAACATTCTCATCAAATTGTCTTTTTCTACGGATTTGACGTTTTACTTGAAATACAGAATCAATTTCCATTTCAGTAGCAATTTCTTTAGCAATTGTCATAGCTTGTGTGAGCCCCAACTTCTCTATAATCCTCGAAAAACCTAATCAATCCTTTTACTTGATCTATACAATATCAATAAGCATGTCCTTAGATTGTAAAGATTTGCTAATTAAGTTAACAGTAAACAATATATCATACCAAATAATCATACTTAATAAAAATTTAAAATTTCCAATTCCATGTGTTGCTAAAGAATCTGCTTCACTCTTTATTTTGGAGTCATTATCAATTTCTGCTAACTGAAGTAGTGCTTCTCTTATTTCAAGCGTTTGGAATCTAATTGCTTTAACGCTTTCAATATAACTAACGTGTAGCCGACAATGGCTTCCCAGTTAAACCTTTTACATTATTTATCAAAATTTGTCATCGCTTTGTTGAGTGAGAAAATAATGTATAAATGCGTTGTATCACTCCAAAAAACTCTTTTTTACCACAACAATTTGCCATATCATAAAGTGTTAAATTAAGACTATGACAACCACAAGGTGTGTATAATGCTCTAGGATTTATATCAAGTAATTTTTTTTGTACACCTTGGTGTCTCCCTTTCATATTAGACCCATTATCATACCCTTGACCTCGTACATTATCAATATCAAGATTAAGAGTTTTTAGTACATTTTGCAATTCATCAAAAAGTCCTTGTCCAGATGTATCATTTACTTTTAAAAATTCTACGAAAAATTCTTCTATTTGTATCGGGCTTGTAAAAATATCGACACATCGTAATATTAAAGTCATTTGTTCTTAGTGACTTGCATCCGGAGTACAATCAAGTATTACTGAAAAATATCTAGCTTCTTTAATTTTTTGAAATATTGCACATTTGATTTTAGAAGCTAACATACTTATCAATTCATTTTGAATGCTATGACCAAGATAATGATAATGAATTTCACCATGATCAATACGTCTAACATGTTCTTGCATTATCGGATCCCATTCTGCAATAATTTCAATTAAGCCTAAAAATTTTCCATTATTATTTTGATAAATTCTCTCATTTGTTCCTCGAAATGCCAAGTTATGTTTAGCAAGATATTTAACAATAGAAATTATTCTTTGTAATACTTTCTTCCAATATTCATTCTCTTTATTAACTTGTTTTTGAATATTTTTATCGATTGTTTTGTTTTTCTTTAATCTTATGCGTAAATCAAGCCAAGTACTCATATTAATGATGTGCTCATTAGTTGTTTCATGTTCTTTAAGCCTAGTACTAAGATGTATCCAATTATTAAATCCTTCATTTATTAAAAAAACTTTTCTTAATACCATTTTTAAACAACTTACAACAAAAACAGAATACTTTATCGATATCCTTTGAATAAACTAACCATTCCCTACCGCATTTCTCTCTATTTGATAAATGCCTATTGTAAAATGCCGAAGAAAAACACATTCCTAATTTATCTTTAGGACCTTTTGTTGACTAATAGATCTCTTATAGGACCATTTTCCACTAATATATCTCTAGATTTTGTGTCTAAATTATCCCAAGTTCTTGGATCATAAATATTCAAAATATTTTCATTCTCATTTTCATTGTCAATATCAATTTCATTCTGATCCCTATTCTCATTTTGACTTTCATTTTCATTTTTATTATCATTCTCATTTTCATTTTCATTCTGATTCTCATTTTCATTATCATTTTCATTTTTATTATCATTCTCATTTTTATTTTCATTCTGATTCTCATTTTCATTCTCATTTTTATTGTCAATATCAATTTCATTCTGATCCCGATTCTTATTTTTACTTTTATTTTTATTTTCATTCTGATTCTCATTTTTATAATCATTTTCATTTTCATTATCATTCTCATTTTCATTATGATTTTCATTTTCATTATGATTCTCATTTTCATTATCGTTTTCATTTTTATTTTGATCATCAATATTTTCAATCTCATACTCATTCAAGCCCAAATCATTAATGTTATCATTTTCAACTAAATCGTGTGTTTCTCTAACAATAAATTTATCAAGCGATCCACTTTGAGTTTGGATAAATTGTTTAATTTTTCTTTTTTTCTTGTGTTTATCATATCCAAAAGGATATTTTCTTGGAGGTATTTATATAATAAAGTATTATTGATTACAATCAAATTGAAAGAAGTCAAGATTCGGAACAATACAACCTGATGAACAGCTCCGGCGGAGAATCGACCTAGCTCTTATCCGTCAAGCTCTCGTAACGAATCTTATCCAAAGCCTTTGCAACAACAACTGAACAACTAAAATCAAACAAAGGCATCAAATGAACTGAAGAGCTCCTCAAACAACAAAAACCCTAAGTAACCCCAAAAAAAGAGACCCAAATCTTACATCTTAATCTGTGATTTTGATTCCAAGTTCGACAGCGGCCAGCGGGGGTAGCGACGGCGACGACGAGCTCGACAGCGGCCAACGGGGGCAGCGACGACGAGCTCGACAGCGGCTAGCGAGGGCAGCGACGACGAGCTCGGAGCTCCGATTCGAGCTTAGCAGGGGCGACGATGGTGATTCCCGAAGTCTGAGCGGCCAGGGAGGGCGGCAACGGCGATCTCGGAGCTCCGATTCAAGCTTAGCGGGGGCGGCGACGGTGATTCCCAAAGTCTGAGCGGCCAGCGAGGGCGGCGACGGCGAGCTCGGAGCTCCGACAATCCGACGGCGACGCTGACGAGTCTGGAGGAGAGAGCTCAGAGAGGAGGGGGCGGTGGCTAGATCTGAATCATCTGACTTGTGAAGATTGGGTTCTTTTGAAGGAGGGGTTTTGATTTGGACGGTTGAGATTAAGGGGTTTGTGAAATGGACGGTCCATATTTGCTCTCCATATATATATATATATAAATATAAATTAAAAAAATTTGGGGCCCTCAAATTTCGGGGACCCTGTGCGGACGCACCGGTTGAACTCCCACAGAGCCGGCCCTGGCGACGGTAATATATTTAGTTTTTGGAGTTCTTTTAGAATTTGAAGATGTTAAATACTTGTTTTGCCCTTTTACAATAAATAAATAGTATCTTTGGAGTACTGAAGCAAACCCCAAAAAAATAATTCGCTGAGTTGAAATTGCCTAATAATAACTCTGTTGGGCACCAGAGTTTTTTTAGGGAATATTGTTGTGGGTACTTTTAAAAAAAAGGAAAAATTTGTCATTGGTACATATCAAATTTACTGTTAATATTTACATATTTCATCCTTCTGCTTTTATTAATAAAGTAGTTGATGAAGGAATTAAATAGATGAGTTCGGATATGGATGAAATATTTACCTTTTTCCTTACATTACTCTCTATCACCACATGTTTGGCAAATAGAAAGTTAAAAAAGGAGAGAGTACTTCTACAAGAAGGTAATTTCTTATTACTTTCTATTTTCAAAAATCTTATTTAGATGTTAGAAAGTAAAATGAGAGAAAGAAAGGTGGCAAATGATTTGAAACTTAATTTCTTCTTGTTCTATTTGGTTATTAAGGAAAGTAGTAGTAAAAAGTGAACAAATAAAACTAAAATGAAACATAAAAGATCTAAAAATATATTTTTCTCTCAATCTCCTTTCTCTTCGCTTTCCATCCACTTTGTCTAGTTTTTGGAGAAAGTAGATAGGCTAAAATGCTGATGTGACACTTTTCACTTTCCAATCATTTTCCATTCAAATAGGATAATTATTGGAAAGTGTAGTCTCTCTTGAATTTTCGGTCTATTTTCCATTTAGTTTTTGGTTGGCAAACATGCCCAAGTAGAGGAAGGAAATATAATTTTTTTAATAAAAATAAATATTACAACTTGATTTGAATCTGAGGGGCTGTTTAGCAATCCACCAAAACCAGGTCATGTTCAAACATGGCCTAGTTTTAACCAATTTTCTGTTTGTGAAAAGCTGTGCCAATTATGGCCCTGATGTTTTAGGTCATTTTGAGCCTCTTAAACCAAGTCAGAATTGATCCACTCCCTAGCTGGATCTCTAGCTTTGTTAAGGGAGTATACATAGTTTGCCTTATTTTTGTTGGGTAACAAACCCGGGGAGTAGAAAACTTTTGGTCTCCGCGTTATTGAGTATATCCAAATTTTTATTACCAAAAGAAAAAAGCTACTTGAACTTACATCATCCCTCTAAACATCATACGTCATCCCTCTAAACGCATGAAATTTTAATCACAAGTAATTCTTTTCTATTTTCTAATATCTGCATCCATTGGAATGACCCTACGTCTATAAATTTGACCTAGATCCTGCTCACAAAGCACTGGATAACATTTGACTTTTATATGTTAATAATTTTAAGGGCTTTTTGTTTTTAGGTCCATTTGTTTACTTAGCTTTATCTTTAAACCCAAGTATTATTAGTTGTATCTTTGAACCCAACTTTCTTTTTGCATTTATCTTTAAACCCAATTTCCTTATATAGGGGGACCCACATATGAGAGTGTTATATTTTAGAATTGGGTTTAAAGATAAATACAAAAAGAAAGTTGGGTTTAAAGATACAACTAATAATTCTTGGGTTTAAAGATAAAGTTAAGTAAACAACCCGAACCGCCTTACTCATAAAACCGCTTTTTCCGGGTCGGTTCGGATCGGTTCGGTCGGTTTTTTCGGTTTGAACCGAACCGTGCTCACCCCTAGCCAAGGGTCTTGATAGTTTAAAGAAGGCTTGATATGCCGATCGTCAAATAACTTCCCATAACTTTCAAAAATATCAGAAAACCTTTGGTGTTGTAAAAAAAACTCGTCCTCTAACTAAAGATTTTATCCAAAAGAAAAAAAAACCATTTTAAAAGCACGACCTGCAATTTTCACCAACAAAAGTCCCTTGCGTCACTTTGCATAACCATGTGAAAAATTATGCTTAACGCTATCAGGATTTTTTGATAAAATCTTAAAGTTAAAGGGTGTTTTTTGGTAGCCCCCAAACTTAAAAGGGAGAATCTCCAACATTTTGAAAGTTATGGGAAATTATCCGATAACCGTCCAAAGTTAAGGGTGTTTCTATTATTTAGCCCTCCAAAGAATCAACCCCCGACTCCGATATACAATTGAACAATGATTTGAAACTGGAACAAGAAGCGCTGACCATATACGCATTTCCAAGTACGTTCGAACCCTGGATAAGTTGTATTCAGATGACGCAACCTGAGCTCAGGTGATCCTTCGTAGCAAGCCAACCACCAAAAGAAATTGCAAACCAACCACGTGCCTGTGATCTTGCTCCATATTCACTGTACAGGAATCATTTTCCTGCGCCGCTGAGGCTCGGGCCTGTTTGGGACTTCTTCAAAATGGGACTGAGTTCGGCCATAAGCCCCCCATTTTGAGAACAATTGTGCTCGGACAAAACATGGCCCAGTTCTTTTAAGGCCGAAATCGGCCCATAAAACTAGGTTTGCTCCGTACCCCGCCGACCAAAAGGAAACTATCTAAGTTTTAGAATTGCACCAGAAACGGTCGCGCCCACTTTTAGGGTGCTTGCCAAACGGGTCCAACTATTCACACTCCCAAACAATAACTTTGGGGGTGTGTGAGGACTAAATTGCCCTTCTCCCACCGGACAGCCAATCCGGTGGGTAATTAATTTTTCTGTCAACAAAAAGGCATTTTCGGCAATCCAACTCCCAAAATTACTGTTTAGGAGTGGATATAGCAAATCTGTTGCGAAACACGCCCTCAGTACCAATGATAAAACAGACGAGTCAGATTCCAGGCTCAAGTATCAGGTTTTTACACTACGAAGGTTGACTTATTTGGAAATGGGATCTGCTGATTCATAATATATATGGAATTGTACGTACAAAACGCCGCGGAGATTCCGTTCCAATGATAAAACAGACAGATGGTTGGATTCCAGGTTCAAGACCAGGTTTTTACACTACGAAGATGGATTTATTTGGAAATGGGATCTGCTGATTATATAATATATATCGAATTGTACATACAAAAGGCCTGATTAGCAACACAAGCATTCCCAATTAGACAAAAGAAGAAGAAACAATTAAATGATTAGATTACCCTCAAATTCTCTCTTCTACCTGGTTCAAAAAGACGCCGATCTTCTAATAACCGGCTTCATCGCCTTGTCCTCTTCCAAGGAAATCATTCCTAGATGAGATGGGTCTTCTAACATCATTTTCGCTACTAAATATCCTGCAATTGACCAAGTTTGGAATTTTCTTGCTTGTTTGCCAACGTACCGGCCTAGTTTTCCGTCGTAATATTCGGGCCACCCATCTTTTAGTAGTCGGCTCTCCGCGAGCTCGATTGCTCGTCTGGCGATTTGGGGGCGGCCGGTTTTGATGCAGGCTGCAGTTAGCAGCCATAGAAGTACTGCAGAAATGGCAGAAAAAGATTTAGTGCAACTGTTTTGTGCTCAATATTTTTGTGCAGCTCGGTGAATATTTTCCATCAAATATGTACACATCTAAGACTGTTGTTTGATAAAATATCAACAGATACACAATACCAACTCCAGCTTACGAAGAGGCTACCAGTTGACTTGGGTTATCTAGAGATGCTTGTCCACTGTGTTAATTGTACACCAACGGCTGCCTACTTTTAGACTAGCGCAATACAAGGAACCTTGAGAATTAAATGTGCCTACTCTTAGATGAATGCAATACAAGGAGACTTGAGAACTAGCGCACCAATCTAAGATCTGATCTTCCCTCGATGCACCATCACAGCAAGAAAGAATCACTAGGTACTTTCAAGGTTATCTAATACATAATGAATTATTGGTGCGTTACTTAGTCCTAACACGGAAAACTGCCATCGTTGACGGTAAACTTCTCCATAAGCGAATTTCTTGGACCTATTTGATAATCAGGACTCAGAAGAAGCTAGCTGTATGCACTTATAACATTGCGCTTTAATCGGTTCTCATCGGATTAGTTAACATGTATGTAGTCATGAGAAACTTATGATACTAGGTGATAAAAGGTAACAAGTTTTCAAGTGACTAACCTGGCCATGACCCTCCATTATGGTAGCTCCATCTGGTATTTTTTGGGTCGCAACCAGTCACAATACGCCATTCATGGCTATCTATTGCAGGATAAGCGATCTTCAAGGGCATTTCACCGACCAGTTCTTCCCAGCGCGACTCTATAAGATCCATTATAGCTGCAGATTGCTCTGGAGTAGCAAGAGAAGATAAAATGGCAATACAATTGCCTAGGGCAAACCACCGGAAGTCCATTCGTGCAGGACTCACATTTCCAATGAAGTAACCTCCACGAATTGGCATAAAATCAAACACCCAGTCCGGAATTGAATCAGGAATGACATTAAATTTGTTGACTGCAGTGTGGGAGTACTCCTCTGTTTTGTAGCGGTATATGTCATTTAGCTGTTGGAAGTCTAACCAAAAGTAACTTCGCATATGATAACTTAAGGCATGTAGACGCTTCACAATTCGCTCAATAAAATCCTTCCCTTCAGTATCATGTTTAAGCATTGCTAAAGCACATCTCAGAGCCATAAAGAAGAGAGCTTGGATTTCAATTGGATAACCGTAAACTCCCTGTAAAAATTCAGAGACAACAGAAGCTCATAAGTGGGGAAGCAAAAAAGTAATAGAATAGTAATAGAAAATACAAGCATTTTATCTTTGGCAAAACTCTCGATATTTCATGACATGTGATTAGCTAAATTATAAACATCAATCTCAAATCAATTTATCTAGTTTCCCAAATAAGGATGTTCACCATAGACAAATCATGCAGAAAGAGAAAGGGAGAAGCAACATTTGAAGAACTCAATTGTTGAGAGGCATTATTAAGTTCCAAAGAAGTATAATATATATATATATATATGTATGTATTGCTTATAGAATATTATTGACTATACCTGTTACAGTCGCATCTG
>BQKN01000185.1:449767-461857 GCA_022839385.1 Asparagus kiusianus
ATATATTCCATTTGTAGCTCAAAAAGTCATTATGATATGGAAATTTTATCGTAAAACAAGATGATTCTTACTGCATACATTGCATAGACATGCGAATGAATGTTTAACTACCAAATCTACAGGTAGTCCCATTATTGGCATCCCTCATAGGTGGAGGACAATAAGAAAAATTGTGATGATATTTTGTAATCTTAAAGTGGACATTAGTTACTATCAGCAGATGAAGGAGTTTCCTTATGGCCGTACTAACGCATATACTAACTCAGAAAGAATAACAAAAAAAAACGCCATAATTTTGTCAGCTTTTATTTTGACTAGTCAGTTGCAAACACACTTATGACAAGTCTATTCTGAGTCTTTTTGACCGTTCAATATAATTCATCTAATTTTGTGCTTATTTAACTGACGGTAGTGAGATTCCATAGCTACCTCTGTTATGTTGGTAACCTGTTATTAGTTTTCGCATTGTTGGAACTCATTCACATACTCTGAACAGATTCACGTGTCTCATTTCTGATTTTAACTGTGATCGCAAGCGCTGAACAATAGCATTACGGACAAATGGAAAGGTAACCAGTCCTTTTGCATCTTCTGAGTAACATGACTTAATATCGTTACTTATGCACATTCAATGGCAGTTCATCATATATCCAATTAAGGATCTCGCTCAATCCATCAGCCTGGAAGCGAATCTTGAAGGTTGTTCATTTATTGGATGACTTTGCATCACTGGAAAAGATAGGTTATACCATCAACTACAGTCGATCAAGGTTTTGCAGCTGGAACTCTCTTTACTTGCACTGTTACTTTTGGAAGTCTGGGGTTTAAAAAGAATGTAAATTTAATTAGATTTTTTTCTGATGTGAGTAGATTAGTTTGGAAATTTGTCAAAGTTTTATTTCCAATTTAGATTATGAGCTATAAGTAACTGGAGACCTGGCCAGCCAAAAAAGAAAGAAAAGTCGGCTACAAAGTTCTCACTGTAAGAAAATGTAATAATATATTGCGTTTAAAAGTAAATTCCGAACAAAACCTAAGTGCTTGGCAACACAAGTATGATCAGCACAGTAAGTCGTACAACACTACTGGTTTTCAGAACTATAGTATAGAATAGCGAACAATATCCCATAAGTGCTTAATCACCTAGGATACCTCGTGTGCATGATATATAAAGTTGTGAATATCTACATAAAAATTCCATAATCAGGGAAGCTAACATGAAAACATTCTAAACTGATAAAATTTCAGGAGTCAGGAAATACTTGTAATCCAATCACATTTATAACATAATTATGAAATAAGTTATTATGATCACTACTGTGACTCATGAAAATTTCTTAACAAAGTTTATTTGTTGACTATATCATGGGTCATCTTGAGGGTAACTAAGGACATCCTTCAAAGAAAAAGCAGTTAGCAACATTCGCATTAAATGTAATTCATAATTGGAGAGATACATGAGTTCAGAAGAAGAATGAAAATAGAATAGGGAGAATGCCTGAGATATTTTTCAGACTTAAAACAACCTTACCATTCTACGATCTATCATACTGCACCCATCAGCACAGAGCAAGGTTGGAAAGGTGTCAAAACCCTCTGATAGACATAAAGCTAACACGAGTCTCATCCCTTTTTGACATTCAGGTGTTTCAGATAGGGTTAAATCCCCAGTAGACTTTGTATATGCACGAAGAAGAATAATCCACCAGAAACCAGAGTCGACAGGAGCCACCCTACCAATTGCACTTTCACCAAAATCTGCAACTAAAGTATCAGTTTTACGAACAGGATCATGAAGCACCTTGAAGCTTGCTGGCATGACTCCCTCCCCAAGCTTGAAGCGATCTATCTTCTTTTCCCATCCTTGAAGGTGGACAGTTTTTAGCAGAAAGTTCTTAACTATATCATATTCACCATTCATCAGGAAAGCCAGCGCACTTGGAAAAAAATCACGGACAAACACCTGTCATATAGAAAACAGGATCAAGACCAAGTTTCAGTATTGTAATTGTTAATGTTAAAATATAAATCTTAGTGAAATAACTTTTCTATCCCATATTCATACAAAGTTGTAAATAATAACTGAAAGAAAGAAGAGGATATATGCAGCTGGCCCCCAAAATTCGGGATAAAAGATTTGTGGTAGAATTCTCCAGTAGGTTACTAAAAACATAAGAAGTTTCCCACAAAGGTAGGATCCTCCATCAAGAGAACAAAGAAGAACTTACAATTGCAAGATCAACAACCAAACAAAAGGTAAATGACCTCTACTCCATTCTAGACGGACACAAAAAAAGTGAGTGAGATTTAAGAAATGGACACTTTCAGAAAGTTATCCCTAGAGATAAGGATGTTCACCTGAGACCACAACAAAATTGAGAAAGATACGACAAAAATTTAGAGAGTGGACAACAAGGCTTCATATAAGGATTCAAAGGTCACACAAGAACTTCAGACTGAGATGATTCAGTCTTATTTTTCCTTCAACATGATATACAGGTATCCATTACTCTTCTTAGGAAAAGTTGATGAGAGTTTTTTCCCCATTTTATTGTGTGTGTCTGTGTGTTAGTTTGTCATGGGAAGATTTACGGAAGAAAAACTGATATATGTACAAAATCAGTCAAAGATGGGACGAATAAAAAACAAAAAGTGATGGGAGAAAAATCCAAAAGCTTTATAAAGCATACATCAAGTGAGATTTTCCGCTTAAAATAAAATTAAATATCAATTTGGATAATATGTTCACTTTTATACCTATATATTGACTTATCAACAAACAAGACCGTAACTCACAAAGATACGAAAATTACCAAAGAAGCAACAATACTGGCCATGCAAAACATAGAAAAGACAATATTCATCAGCATAAATGAAAACTACCGTTTCAGATATTAAAAAAGGACAGGTCCATTGAAGCACTTTAAGCATTATCACATTCCATTTTCACTCTTCATCAATAATCAATGTATTTAATTATTAATGTATTGATTTATATTAATCTCTTGCTTTACTAACAAGCAAGACCATAATTGTATAGCTTAGGAAGAGACCAAATTACCAAAGCAGAAACAAACAACTAGACGTGCATGGAAAATACCATAGTCATCAACATAAATGATCGCAAACCACTGCTCTCAGGTTTTAAAAGAAGACGGACTCATTGAAACACAACCAATGTTTCTAATTATTCATCCATTTGATTTATATCTATCTGTTGATTTACCAACAAGCAAGACCATAATTGTATAATTTAAGAAGATACAAAATTACCAAAGAAGAAACAAACAACTGGCATACAAACATAAAAACGATCATCTACTTCACTGCAAACGAATGCAAAGCTACTGCTTTAAGATATTAAAACAGGATATCCTCGTTGAAACACTTTAAACACGATTCCATTTCCAATTTCACACTCTCTGTCTGAAATCAATGCATCTTGATTATTTAAATTATAGATCAACAAAGCCATAAAACAATACCATGTTGATAAGCCAAAAACCATCAAAGAAATAAACACAAAACGGCTGCCTTCAGATATTAAAGGGGATAGGTTCACTTGAGCACTTTAAACATGTTCCATCCTCACTCTCTTTGTGGATGATCAAAGCATATAATTATTTAAAATTTCAGCTGAAGGCATTGGGAACCACCTGATCATAATTCAAGACCTCCTCCGAAGCGTGATCATAAGCAGCAATCGTCCCCACCGGCTGCCCCCTAAAGTACACCATCGACCTCCTGAGCGCCTCCCAAGCATCAGCAACCATCGGATGCGGCTCAAACGAAGTCCTCGCAGACGAGGAGTTCGGCGTATCCAGAGCTGACCGCATCGCTCCAGGCGAGTACAGTGCATCATAGCTGTCCACCGCTCGAAGGTTCGGCCCGATCGAGAGCTCGCTGAGCGACCTCTCGTCGAACGACCTCTGCCTCTCCATTCTCGGCTTCACATAGAGACGAGAGAAATCGAGGTCATCCTCGAGGAAGGATGAGCTCGACTCTATCTTCAAAATGCTCGGTCGGCCATTACTCTCCATCATTTCGCCCATTTACTACAGCTTTGCGATCTGCATCCAACGATCAAATCAGATCAAGGGGGAAAAAGTCACAAATAAAATACTCAGGAGACGGTGGTCAACAACTGATTTTTCTTTTTAATTCTATCAGATCTAACATTAATTCGTCGAGATTCGTACAAATTATAATTAAATTTGCATTAGAATAATCGTCGATTCCTCGATTCAAAGGAATCTTATTAAATCGGAAAAGGTTCGATCAGATCTCCGATCGAGATTCAGCCTGATCTCCTCCAAAATCAACCAAAATTGCATCAAATCTAGAGAAAGCAGCACATATAACGAGAAGCCACCGCAAAATTCTGAAAAAATGGGGAAAAAATTAGAAGCAGAGAGAGCGAACCCTAGAGATCTGATGTGTGCAGAGCCGATCTCGTCGAGAGCAGCGGAGATCTCGGGGGATCGGAGAGAGAGGCGACGGATTTACAAAAGGAAGAAGAAAAGGACGAAGGGAAAAAGAGAGCACCATATCGGAAAGGGGTATTTATAGATGGAGGAGAGGGGAGGAGGAGGAAACCGAATAAAATGCTCTGCTTCGCTCCGCCTCCGCGTTCTTAGAGTGGGAGGGTGTGACCGGGTGACCGGGAGTAGCCGGTGGAAGCACGTGGGTAGGTGGGAGTAGGGGCCGCGAGCTGACGTGGCTGGCGGAGTGATTTAGGATAAGGTTGCTGTTTGCAATTGGATTTTGTCCTGGCGTTTTGGTGTTAATTTAGATATTTCTTGTCTACGTGTCTGGTAACAATTTACAGTTTTGTACTTTGTTTTTCACGTTATTACAAGTATTGTTGATTAGCATATTAGCCCTCATACTTTGGAAATAATAGAAAATTTACTGTTACGCACCATGTGCAAAGCACGACCCATTTTTTTAAGCACTGCATTTTAAACTTGCATTCCTCTAAGTTTTAATACATTTAGTTTAATTATATATATGATTAAAATTAGATATCATATTTACTCCTCTATACTTAAAGAATGATCCAAGTTTTAATACATTTGATTTAGAAATAATGCCTACTTTTCTATATTTAAATAATGATCCAAATTTTAATATATTTGATTTGTTTTACTGTTTATGATATAGTAAACTATTTGTAGCATGAATATTAACTTTAAGTATGTATGAGCAAATTTGATTTGCTGTTTATGATATGGTAAAATAATGTAGTATAAACAGTAGCTTTCAAGTGTAGAGAATAAGATCTGGTTTACTGTTTATATTATAATTTTTTCTGTAGTATTCACTGTAGCATGAATAATACTTTTTTGGATTCTTCTTTAAATATAGAGGAGTAAATTTACAGGTTTAAATTCAATTAAGGAAGATGTGTTGGTTTTTTAATGGGTGACCTAGTGCACCTATTAATTTGAATAAAACTTATCGTTAATATTTATTCTCTTTTATTAATGTTTGACTGGCCAATCTGATAATCATGTGTTCATTAATGGATAGAATATTGTAGACAAATAAGAATAAAAAAATAGCTAAATTAGTAAAACCAAATAAGTTTTGTTTCTAGGTCTAAAAAAAGTTATTTTTTTTTGTAATAAAAATTCAGACCTTAAATTCCATCTCTATAATGAATTTATAGGAAAGTGTGTATAATGTTAATATTTTGACTCATGTTTTTCATTTTGTCAAATTTTATCTATCGGATCTTTATTAAGTAGCGTTATATTATTTGACTAAGGTGAATTTTATGTAATCGGAAAATCATAGTTCAATAATAAATGATATACGTTAAACAACATAAAAAGTATATGTGCACATGATCGTAATTAAATGAAAAGCATAATTCTAATAATAAAAAAATATTAGTACAACAATATGTTCATATGTTCAGAGATCACAGTTCAAATGGAAAATTATGCGTATATATAGCAATAATCATATTCCTTGACATAATTTGTGACTGAAACCAAAAAAATGATTTTTTTTACTTTACTAATTTAATTTATTTTTATTCTTACTAATCTTCACAAGTTTCTATCCATTAATAAAAACATAATTGCCAAAATTGTTAATCAAGTTCTAAAGGAATGAATATTCAATATAAGTTTTATCCAAATTAACATGTGCCCTAGGGCACCCGTTAGAGAAACTCATGTTAAAAATTGGTTATGTTTTGGATAAGATCAGATAGAACGGGATCTTTCTTTTCTATTTCTAAGAAAGAGGAAGATAAATTCATCTTAAAGATTTTTAGTGGTTTTAACACTTTTTCTGTTCACAAAATTCTTTCAGACAAAATAGTTTCCAAAAGTTAAAACCTACATAATCTAAAATTTGGACAATAAACTAATTTAACAGCTAGAGTCATATTGTTTGAAAAAAATTGGCTGAAGCCTTACTTATGTTGCAGGAACAAGTGGTAAGATTTCAATTAACTATTCTTGCCTAGTTTAGTTATATCATTAATGGATATAGTCTTAAGAGGTAAAAAATGTATTATGAGAGTGCAACGAATTTAATCATCACTATCAATAAAATTTAAATTTATTGTATTTTCTCTATAATATATGTTTTTCACCTATATATCACATTGTACAGTGTTAAGAATAAATGTGTTGGTTGTGATAGAATAGATTAACTCCATTGTCGAGATATATGTAGTCAAAATAGTCAGTTTTTGAACACCATGTAACCAAGTTGTTCACTTGATTGTCGACATTGAAACAATAGGATTTGTGCATCCAAATTATCTTAATAAGCTATTGTGCTCTTTAGATACTTGTAACAATTCTATTGTTTAATACAAGGTGTGTATGTTTTAAAGCACTTGCGTTGGATAGGCGTCTAGCTGATTTTCATCACTAATATGTTGTTACAGTAACAAAAGAATATCTAAAAGTATAAAATTTTGTCGATGCTCAAATTAAAGAGCATATAGTTATCAAAAAAAATTAAAGAGCATATATAATAAGAGGGGAACTAAATATGCTGCAATGTGTATCTTGTTTCAACTACTCAAGGCCAAAGAAATTCCAACTACTTACTTGTACTGAAATAGCCATTCTGTGTAACGGAATAAGTTTAAGGTTGTATATGCAAAAGAAGCCGCCTGTCCAAATCAAGACCAGAACCGTGAACAGCGACCACCACGGAAAACACGTGCGAATACTCGGGTTGTTGGACTACTGCCTGTCCAGACAAGGCGACGTGTTCGGTTCCCATTGGTTGCAAGTTGATAAGCGGACTCCGTCGGTTACTTCTTCGAAATCGACGGTCGAAGACCACGAGGACGGTATCAGACGAACTCGCCCCTCGGCTAGTATTGACCGTCCGATCTTTTAGTGACCGAACGGACGGTCGTGATTGAACAGTGCGAAGCCAGGGGAATTGGGTTGGTAGAGATGAGCCGGGTTTGTTGGGAGACCGCAGAGTAGTCCTTGGGTGAGCTGGACGTACTGTACCGTACCCGTTTTTAAGGCTAAATAACACTTAAATATTCGCTAAATTAACATATTATTCCCTTAAATGCTCAGAGTACTTTAATTAATTAATATATTCTATTTCTATCCCTTTACTAATAGGATCATTTTTCTTACCGCGGCAATAATTCAAATGTGAACTATAATTTTTTTGCTAGAAAAATTATTTTCATCCTCTAACGCCTCAAAGTTATTAAATCTACACCTAACACATCTTAATATTGCTAAATATAAAAAATTTGTATGAAATTGACCATTCTCAATAATTCAAACAAAAATAACTTTTCTAAAAAGTTATGATGTTTTCGATATTTGGATTTCTCTTAAATCTAAAATGCAAATCATAGAGCAAGCAACAAGCCCTTAAACAACTAACTCCACCAATATTCGTAAACATAATTGATTTTCTTACATGATCACAATTCGTTTTGTTAACAGTATAGAAAAGTGCAATTATGGTTACAATTTACAAAGTTTTTTATAGTCATTTCAAATGTTGGCTATATCGATGTGGTACCGTATATATAAAAGTATGTTGCAACTAGGTTCCATTGCAATGTACACCACCCACGTACCATAGAGAATATAAGCAATGCAAAACTATTTTTCCTAAAATATAGGGAGTTCCTAAAATAAAGAGGCTTCCTCTAAAAACTAAAAAAATAAAATTAAATAGAACCCTTTGATGTGCCGTTTCAACCTGAAGACGAATTTTCTTTGACCCTAAAACTTATCAAGATCTGAAAAGCAATTATAAGTGTAAGGATCCGACTACCCTATCATAGTGCATCCCTTAATTTCCTAGAAAAGAGTAGGGAGCTTATATCTCATCTAGATCAAACTCCAGCTATTTTGCAGGAGGGCTCCATCACATTAAGCAATAAGCACGCTTAATTAATGAACATTTTCCCGTACGTGTAGTGCATATATATCAGAAGGCAAGGCAGCAAGAGTCACGTGGGATAGTGCGTGAAGAAGCAGACAATGATGCGTGGCCATCGCGTGTCAATTCTTACTCGTATTCACGTGCGTGCAACAAACAAACAAATAACTACTAGCTTTGTTTGCACACTAGTTTTAATTTGCGAGGCGGTCACCAAAGTAGCTAGATTTTGTACTTCTAACTACCTAAAGAGAAGCAGCAAAGGACTAAATGTTTGCAGACGTGTTCAAAAGAAGTCCTAGCAAATTGAACTTTCTTATTTATATTTTTCTGTTTACCATCAAGAACAATACTTGGCAATTGAGAAAAGAATAGTATCTGCACATTCACGTACGAAATAAGTTAATTGCGCGATCGAATGAAATGGTCATTTAGTTTAGATTTGGAGGATATACCCACCGAAATAATTTCTTTTTCGCTACTTTAATCCGTGTTAAACTTTGACAGATATTGTATGTACGTGAAATTAGTGAATCTAAGAGTCAAAAATTTCACCAAAGGGACTGTCACTCAAAATCAAACATGGACAGTAACTTCAACACAATGTGCAACGTACTAAACCTAATTTATCAAACAATATATTCTCAGTTTGATAGAACATGAACATGTTCCAATCCGCAAAAGGAGTTTGGGATTACAAAAATTAGAAGTAAATAGAATGGAGCTAATAACATAAAATACATCTTAGGAGAAAAAGGTAAATTAATCTATACGACTCACCTTAATTTTGTCTGCTTTTTATAGATCGAACTTCTTTTTATTCTAAAATTACGCTGAGGAAAAGAAGGATGATGAAGGAAGGAAATTAAGGATGAATGACTAGTTGTTTGTAACAATTAATGAAAATGGGAATAGATCCAGCATTTGCTTATATAATGCAATTATTGTCGAAATATATTATAGTGATCAATACTAACACTAATAAGCTATCAAATTGCGCATGCTAAATTTGTCCCGTACACGATAGACATTACTCGTTGATGATTTGGACGTCCAACGTCTCTCGTTAAAATTTTAAGTTTTTCCGTTCTGGTTGAGTGTTAAGCACTTGAACTCCTTAAAGAGCTAATGCGCTTAATTGGCAGTTCACCAATAATGACGCATAAAGAAAGAAAGAAATTCTACTGAAATGCTGAAACGAGCAACACATGATTCATAAAATTAAAAAAAGGATAAATATTACAAAGCGCAAAATTTTAAAATCGACCCTTTTAAACATTTATTTATAAATTTCAATACAGTCGTAACTTAATTAGCAATCTCGACTAAGTTTCGTCAAACTAGGTCAAAATTGCTAATTAAAACTTTACGGTATTGCCAATCCCGTGAATTTTTTTATGTTTAAAGTTCATGGGATTGCTAATCGTGTGAAATTTTATTCACTAATTTCGACCCAATTCATGAAACTAGGTCAAAAATGCTAATTAAGTTAGGATTGTGTCAAAAGTTGCAAATAAATATTTAAAAGGGTCTATTTTTAAAATTTAGCCTATTACAAAACCAATATCAGATAACCCTCCTACACTTTTAAAATATTAGGACCCCTAAGTTTAGGGGTTATCAGAAAACCCCCTTTAATTTTAAGATTTTAACAAGAAACTGACTTGAACAATGTTAATCGCAATTTCCCACTTGGGTGGATAAAATCATGTAGGAGGATGTATTTATCAATGAAAAAATGGAGTTCACGTATTTAGGAGGTTTTCTGAAGGGAAAAAAATCTTTAAAATATAGGGTGTTTTTTAATAACCACCTAATATAAGGGGCTCATCTGATATTTTGAAAGTAATGAAGTTATTTGATAATCGTCCAGAGTTAAATGAGTTTTAATGATATTTAACTCAAAAGAAGTTCTAGGGAAATGCTGAAATAAGCAACATATGATTTATTCGGAGAAAAAAAATCACTTTCAGTTGATATTAAAATATCTAACAATCATTATCCACGGCAATGATTTCAGCTTTCTTGTTGCCCGAAACGACACTTCAAATGCTTAAACTCTGAAATTGCCCTATCATTAAGAAGTACCCCGATACTTACTCAACCGAGACACATGGCCTGTTTGGATGTAAAAATTGGAGAAGGAAAGCCTGTAAAAGTTTTGAAAAAATCAGAAATTTTACAGGCTTTCTTGCAAAATCGCTCCAAATTGGGGCGATTTTGAGCGATTTTGGAAGAAAGCCTGCAAAAGTTCTGACTTTTTCAGAACTTTTGTAGGCTTTCCCCCGCTTTCCTCCTTCAATTTTTGCAAACAAACGAGCCCTAATGGATAGAGGAGCAAGCTTTAGTTGCATTCATTATTTGATTGTTAAACGTTACCGATGGCCGGTTTCGGACAGAGTAGTTCTTTAGCTCAAGCTACTTCCCATAAGTATCCGATTTCTTATGAGCGTTATTAGCCCAAATCCCACTCTTGACTCTTGACGGATAATTTGCAATTTTAAGGTCTTTCTGGGAGATGTTTGCATTTTAGATTTTTTTAGGGGCTTTAGTATTTTTTTTTTTTTTGTATTTTACAGGATGTTATTTATAGTTTGTACCTTTTAAAGGGTTGTTTATATTTTGAGTTTCTAAGGGGTTGTTCACAATGTTCAGATTTTTCAGAGAACTGTTTGTTATTTTCAAAAAAATTAGATATTGCTTTAATTCACAGATTTCAAAGGTTCTTTGTATTTTTCTATTTTCTTAGGGATTGTTTTATAATATTTAATTTCATCATCATGGCAAAATCATATCTTTCAACTTAGATGAGAATTAGCAAATATTTAGATTTGGGGATGGAGTTAATTTGCAAATATGGATGATTCGAGGACTACGTATGCAAACAATCATTTTTTTGGTCGTATTGACCTTAAGGATGTTTCCATCTATATAAAATTATGGTCAAACAGTGTTACGAGGGTTAAGTCCAAAAAAATATTTTGGGAATTTTCTAGACCCTTCTAAACTTATTGGAAGCTTAGTAAAAATTTTAAAGATTTTGAGGGTTAACTGCTAAAAATCCAACCATATTGGCGGTTTTGTGAAATTTACCCTTCTAGTGCCCTTTAAGTTTTTTCTTATGATTTGAAGTTAATAATGAGTTAAAAGAAAAGTCAATAGCTATTGTGCATTGCAAGTGGTCCAGATGATTAGGAGGTTCTAATATGACTCTAACAATCTTTGGCTCAATTTCCGGTGGCTTCACTATAAAAAAAATGATTTAAGGACCTAAAATATGGGACCAATGGAGGGGACATGTGAGGTGTCCCCTCCCTATTGCATAATGAGTTGGCATGTATATTTTGGGTCCCCGTAGCAGCACTCATAAAAAAAAGTCAATAACTCGTTATTATCTATTGGCCCAATAGAAAGTTAATGGATAATTCATTCATGTGGATATTCCAAACCTAGTCATTCCCGCAACACAGTCAGACTTCACATTTGATTTCACTTTTTTTTCCTTTAATTATGCCATATTCTTAGCTTAAATACCATTTATTGGGGAGCAACTGGGCCCAAGTAAGAGTTAATGAGCCTTAACCGAGGCTAAAAATTAATTTTAACCCAAAAACTTAAAGCTATTATATATTGGTCCTAACTCTTATTTAATCTTATCACTCTTTTTATCCTATCCATTCTAGGATTATAATCACA
>BQKN01000186.1:0-35291 GCA_022839385.1 Asparagus kiusianus
ATATATGACGAATTTTTTTTTTGTAAGTTTGGATTGAAGAACATACTTGAGTCGTCCGATTTACCCACACAAGTCAAGATTGTCAAACCCCGCCTATTTGGCCGACTGGCCAGATTGCCAAACCCCGCCTGTTTGGCCGATTCTCCAGCACGAGTCTAACAGCTCGCCTGTAGGATTTGAGCTCGCCCGCTTGAGCTTGCTTGCTTGAGCTGGAAACTCAAATGTAGGCTTGAGCTCGCCTAAAGGCCTAACTCGCCTAGCAGACTCACGCTTGTCAACTGCCTACTTGGGGGTATGGAAACAGTCACATCAGTAGTCATATCCCACAAATCAAGGGGAGAGCATGACGTTCCTCACCTAGGCATGGTCATTGATGGCTATAAGAATAGGACGGCTGACAGAACCCCCTAGGTGGTCATATCCTATAGATAGGGCAGCTGGTAGGCCCCCCTAAGCGGTCATATCCTGCAGCTAGAGCGGCTGGTGCTCCTCACCCCTACCAGTGGTCAAATCCCACAAATCAAGGGATGACACATGTCATCCCTTGCCTATTTAAAGCTACATTAGACCAACGTTCAAGGGGTTGATTGGCTGCTTGGTTTTAGCTGATTAACCATCCCACTTCTGAAAGTTGAACTTTGGCTCATTTGCTAAATGCCCCCTTTTTGAAGTAGACTCGATATGAACTCTCAGATTTGAGGCTCATAGCTCTTACTCGATCTGAACTCTCAGATTTCATAGCTCTTTGCAGACTCGTCTGAACTCTCAGACTTAAGGCTCTTAGGCGCTTTGCAAAGCTCGTGCATAGTAGCTCTTTCCAATCAGTCGACCGACAAGCGCAAGCATGTGTTTGGCCTCGGGTAGACTCGAACCCAACCACATCGGACCTTTTACTGCATACTGAAGCTCCAACCGTAGCATCGATCGTATCGTCCAAGGGAAGCAAACTCAACACAAGCATCGAGGGAGGCATCCTATCGCTACCAAAGAACCCACGTTAAACATGAAGGGCCTTCCCTTCTCCTCTGTTGTAAAACATTAATTATTAGTTTGTAATAATCCACTCTTATAAACACAAACGACCCCTCATCAGGAAGTCAATTTTTGCACCCAACAGTGAGTATAGTTCGACATTAGATAGGATAGTGTGATGTATTTAAAATAAAGGTCAGAGCTAATACTAGATCGTTATAGTTTTTTAGTTAAAAATTAGCTTTCTAGTCACCGTTTAATTAAGTCTCATTGATTCTAGATTGGACTCGATTACTTCCTAATAATATATACACATGTATAGCATAATGTAAAATGGCGACGAAGTTCAGGAGAAAATGCAGGAGGACAATCCATAGGTTTCACGATCGACCGCGCATGGCACTACGGTCGACCACAAACGTGCACGAAATAGGAGTATGCCTCTGGACTTTTGACGGTCGACCATGATGGGTTCGGTGGTCGATCGCGCGGTCGGCCGTGCCCAAACCCAGGAGACACAAAAGTCTCTGGACTTTTGATGGTCGACCGCGATTTGGGGTTCAACGGTCGACCGCTTAGCGGATATTGGGATGTTTTTTCCTACTCCGTTTCTGATTGGGTTTTGATATATATTCGAAACACTCGTTTCTAGGGTTAAGAGAGGAGAGTTTTAACAGAGATTTGAGATTGTACTGAGCATTGTGAGAGAAAGATATTGTGAACAAGGAGAGAGCTTTGGTTTAGGGTTTATTTGAGTGATTTTGTGAGATTGTAACCTTTGTACTCTCCTTGATTTAGTGGAATCTCCTCATCCTCTCCCCGTGGACATAGGCGAATTGCCAAACCACGTATATCTCTGTGTTTTGTTTGATTTGTCGTATTTTGGATTGGAACGTGCTCGTGTTTGGTTTGGTTATCTTCTCCCGTCATTCGCGAAGTCGTTTGGTGTGCGAGCACGCTTCCGCAAAGACTCACAACACATACATGCATGCATGTAGGCGAGGACATGAGATATAGTGACATACTAGTAAATGTCCAAATTGATAACTACGACAACAATATATACACATGTATAGCATACTTGCATGCATGTAGACGAGGACATGAGACATAGTGACATACTAGTAAGTGTCCAAATTGACAACTACGACTCTGGCTGGTTCTCTTCTGCCTGTCAATGGCTCATTTAATGATGAACTCTTAATAGATATGGATAAGAACTATGCTTATTTCAAACATAAGATTTACTTTTTATCCAATTTTCATGTCCATACAAAATTTAATATAAGATACAAATTTGCATCATATTACTCGTACATATGCAAACAAAAAGCTCCAGCGAGAACTAATACAAAGACTAGAGCTAGTTTGCGTCCTCATCTGTCACACGCAATTCCTCCATTTATTCGCCCGCACACAGATATTAATCTTACGTTACTGTTTCTGTTGTCCCTAAACTCTACCACCTTGTTGCTGACACGTAAGGCAACTGCGACCATCATAATTGTGAGCCTACGTGTCAAGTGAATATAAGAATTACGTGGCAAGTGTCCTTGTGCCAGCTCATGCCCTTAGATTTTTTGTGGCCCGAAAAGTGTGAAAATGACTGTACATTTTTTTTGTTGGAAAGTCCGAGGGTACTTTGACACTCAGCGTTGTGACTGCTTAGCGTTAGGTTAGGGTGTAGGGTTGAGTATAGGGTGTAGGGGTGGGTATCACGACTTTTTTTTTTAATATACAGGAACAAGTCCCGTGTTGATTTTGTTGGGCTTGGAGAGTAGAAAAAGCAAATTTAATTTTACCTTTAAAGAATAGTCCTACATTGTTTAGTGTAATGAATAAGCGGGTGTTTAAATTGGTTCTCCTCTCTTTAGGTTTTGAGGATCTGCGAGAGGGGAATGTTTTCAGCTTTCAATTTGTTTGGGCTTTAACTAACACACACGTGTGCGTCCGTCATGTTTTTGAATTTTTTTAATTTTATTTTACACGTTTTTTTGACTCGGTAATTAAAAAACGTGGAAAACGTGCGTAACGACTGCGGGGATTTTTAAGAACGTGCGAAACAGGTTGTGGGAATTTTGAGAACATGTGTAACAGATGCGGGGATTTTAAAACGGCTATGAGACTCTCAACCCTCAGCCCAAGGCTTTACTCGGAAAACACAACAATGAAAAGGAAAAACTTATCCTCTCTCTTCTGCCTTCGAAAATTTTCTCTCAAAAAAATCTCTGTTAAACTTTACGTTTTATTGGGCAATCGTCTTCATATGAGCAGAAGCTCTATACTCTCACCCGATTATAAAGGCCAGCCGTTTCCGGGGAGTTTTTTATCGCAAGGAAAGAGGGGATCATCTATGTCAGGGCGATAGGCAGATCCTCAATCTTTTAGACAGTGCAGTAATTGCACGACTGCTATCCGATCAGACCAGGTTTTTTGTTCTTTTTATTTCGGATTTATTTGCATGCTATAAGTTACTTTAATTTTTCTTTAACAGATTTTGTGTATAGAAAATCGTATTTGTGGGCAGGATCAGAATGCGTAACATTCTGAATTGTAAAGGCATAATAGAAATATTCAACTCGTACTTCTACTTTATTATGCATGAATAACTCACGTTTAATATGTAGCGTTGATAAAATTTATACTAGCATATGAGGACAGGTATTGCTCATTTTTTGCAATTTTTCTCATATTAAACTTTGAATTTTACTCTATCTTTTGTATTGGGCTCCAATTACACTAACGCCTCGTTTGGTACGCGAGAATGGACTCAAATGAGAATGGAATAGAAAAAGAAATATAATGGAATTATGTGAGAATGGAATGGTCATTCTCATTCTCACGTTTGGGTGTAATTTATAAAATAAAGTTGGAATAGACGTATTTTAAAATTGTATATTTTATTGATTTTTATTTAAGTGAGAATGCTCATTCCCTATCATTTTATTAGGAATTCTCATTCCCACATAAAGTGAGAATTGATGAGAAGTGAGAATGTGCATTCTAACTTCAAAAAAGAGGGTGTATTTGGTAAGAAAGAATGAGAAGTGAGAATGACCATTCCATCCCATTTCCGCGTACCAAACGAGGCCTAAGTCACTTTAAATAATGCCTCCACTCTAAACAAATTAGAGAACCTAAGGTGACAAATAGGATGAGATTTTAATATTCTAATAAAAAGAAATTAATACCTATTCAATCGTTCAGTGTGTACATTGCTTCCATTACCATTCAACGAGTCTTCACGAAAATCCCTATAATTATATAAATATTTCGAAGAACCTTATTGAACAAGTATCTGATAATTACATTACAGATCCATGTATGGACACCAAAAATATTAATTTTCGTTCAAAATGGCCCGTCCAAATAAAATTAAAGTCTCCTCTCAAGACTAATTCCATTCAACTCTGCCGTCAATTTACAAACAAATTGACTCATAATTTAGTAGTTGCACATAAAATAATAGTTCGTCTCTCGGCAAATATTTCTTAATTTTTCCCGCCCAGCTTATATCAGTGCCGGGTCAGATCAAAGAGACGAATACTTCTGTCTAATTCGAACCCGGATCCAAATCGTACCCGACCCGTTGGCCACGTGCCCCACATGAGAAATAATGCGGAGCAATCATTGGCTTGCTTGTCCGCATCAACTTTGTATCCGCGGTGGGCAATTTCAATCCTCGAGCCACGTGTCAAGTTGGTGCCGTCCACGTCACATCTAGTTGAATGCCCCTCACTGTCCACCTCAATAGCATCATAATTTGATATTCCCACGCAATTGTTTGTTTGTTTGGGCTAAATGGCACTTAACTTCCTTATAGTTTCACACTATTATCACTTATATACCCTCAGTTGTATTTCGTAATGTTTATATACCCTGAGTTGGTTAAAATTGGCATATTTGATATCCTATGTTTCTCAAACATGACAATTTTTATTCAAAAGTTCTCATAAAATATTTATATGCTATTCTTATAGTTATTTCTCTATTATTTTTTATTGAATTCATTGTTAGATCTTTTAAAATTCTATTTTTTAAATAGAATTATGATGCATTTAAAATTAGACTTTGGGTTGGTTTAATAGTATTAATAAATATTGATGGTTAGAAAGCTTTAAAATTAACATATGAATGTTATATGAGAACTTTCGAATAAAATTTTTCACGTTTGCAAATTATAAGGTGCTAAAGTGCCAATTTTGACCAACTAATGGTACATAAATGTTACAAAGTATAATTGAGAGTATAAAAGTGCTTAAGGAGTGAAACTATAAGGTATTTAAGTGCTATTTAGCCTTTTTTTGGCATACGCAGCCATGTAATTTATTTATTAACTTGGTTTTAATTGGTTCATATTTTATATGTTAAAATGTTTGGATTTTCTCATGTAAAATTAGCAAAGGATAAATTAGGTGTGTCATAAATATGTATGACAATGGATTGCTTATATTACAAGATCAATTTATATATTTTTAAGAATACATTGGATTTATGGATGATTCAAATCTACTGCTCACTAGCTGATCCATTAATTTTTTTAATTTTTATTTCAAATCATATATCCAGATTATTTTTTTATGGAATTACTGAAATTGAGGGGTACACACCTTATTTTAACAAGTCTAATACCAAATTAATTAAAAAAAAAGAAATTAAGGAGCATCTTTTCCATTAATGCATTAGTCAATTATTGGAAAAGATCAGCCTTATTGAAAAAATTATAAACCAAAGTCACTAATGAATATTAATGATAACATCCACTAATTATGGTTAAGATTGATAATGATACAACTCAGGCTTCTGTATACATTTAAATTTTAACTACAATTATTTAACAAGTATTTTGACATTCCAAAGCATCACCTATAAATTGTTATATCCATCAATTTTTATGCGCAACTAAAAGTTTATCTTTGTATGTAACACATACAATACAACTTGTGATATTTTTTAAAAGAAGCATTTGGAAAATTGCATATTTACAAGCTTCCAAGCTCCAATATTTTCGTTTTATTTTGCGAAATCTACAAACATAACTCATAATAAATGATAAAAAAGTACAAGGTTTAAATCACAAAGTAACCATGACGTCCATCAGAACATACATACATCATGATATGTCATTGAGCCTCACATACCATAATCAGCACAATCATTAACCATAAAAAATAATAAAATAATAGAGGTTTCCTAGGGCTCCACACCTCTCTCTCTCATATAAAAGCCCCCCTCTTCTCTCTAAACAAACCAACAGAGAGGGGCAAAAATAATCACAAAAAAAAAAAAAAAAAAAAACCCAAAAAAATTAGAGTGGGGAAAAAAAACAATGGGAGAAATCTCTCGCTCTTATCCATCCTCTTCAGCGCCAAGCTCTCCAATCTCAAGCCCTAACCCTAGATTCCCGAAGAAGAAGATCCAGAGATCAAAATCGTCGGACTCCGAGCTCGAATCGTCGCCGTCGTGGCCGCGGCGGAGCAGCGGCGTGATGCTGGAGGGTTACGTGGAGGCCTCCGGATACGGAGGCGATCAGGGATCCGACGGCGGAGAGTCCGTCGGCAGAACGAAGAGCTTGACCGATGAGGATCTCGAGGAGCTGAAGGGGTGCTTGGATCTAGGGTTTGGGTTCAGTTACGAGGAGATCCCTGAGCTTTGCAACACTTTGCCGGCGCTTGAGTTGTGTTACTCGATGAGTCAGAAGTATTTGGATGAACAGCGGCCGGCGGCGGATGAGGCGGCAGCGGCGGCGGGGGAATTGGGCGCGTCGAATGCGAGTTCGGGTGCTCCCATTGCTAATTGGAAGATCTCGAGTCCTGGTGAGATTTCGAATCTTCGATTAGTTTTATGGCTTTTACTTGCAATTTGAAGAAAATATTAGATTTTTATAGTTAGAAGTAGATAAGTTGCTGATTTGGCAGTAGATCTCAATTGAAAGTTTGTGCAGCAAACTCAGTTTAGATCTACAGGGCATTTTCTTTCATTTTTTACGAAATTGATAAGTTTATTAATTTCATAGTAATTTAGCAAGGAGGAACTTCGAAGATTTTGATTTCTTGTTCTATTTAGTTTTTAAGGGTGAGTTTTTACTTGAAATGTAAAAATTCCACAAAAAGAAGGGTCTTGTTGTTGCTTTTTACATGTTTATTGCATAACTCTCTGATTTGATATGAAACAAATAAATTATCAAAAAAAAGCAACTCGTTTTGTGAAGCTTTTAATGGAACTGGATGAGATGGGATGCAATTTGTTTATATACTAACAGAATTAGAGTGAATAACTCTGCTTCACCTATAGATTTTAGTTGATTTGTTTGAATAAAAAGAACAGGGGTAAATTTGTAATTGATAAAGAGTTGTTTACTTAAGAGACTAGGATCACAACAGAATTGGGTGGAGATATCGATGTGTAATTGACAAACAAGGACTTTGATCTTCTATCTGAAAACCCAGCCATTTCTTGTAATGAATTATTGTATTTTTTTCAGTTTCTATTTTTTTTTCAACTTATATTACAATATCTAATTACGTGAAACTCCAATACACACACAAGCTATGCCCTTATTAATTAGAAGCTAATATTTCTGATAACAATGTGATGACTCCCAAATGATCCATCTCAACGAGAACAAATTTTTTTGAAGTTATGGTTCAATATTACCTTATGATAACATTACGATGACTCCCAAATGACCCATCTCTATAAGAATATAATCTGGATCATGTTTACGAAAGCTTGTATTTCAACTAACCCCATTCCGTGTTTCTTGCCCAACAATCTGCACTCTTGATAATAACCATGAGTATTCTTGTTTATCCATGCTTTATGATTTATATGGCCTTAGCTTTCGTATGCATATTTTCTAAGTTTGAATTGCAATGCAAATTTTCGAGACTTTATGATTGGCTATCTAACCAGTTACTTTTTTGTGCATACAGGGGACCATCCTGAAGATGTTAAAGCAAGGCTAAAATACTGGGCTCAAGCAGTGGCATGTACTGTTCGATTATGCAGCTGAGGGAGCTGCCACCATTTCACTTACACTTGTGGGGAGAATTTAAACAAGATAACCAACCATTAACCCGCGACTCATCAATTTTTTTGTAGAGTGAATTCTCTATTAATTCCTCATGGATCTATGCCTCTGAAGATGCTGCATTTTTGCTGGAGAAGGGCCTCGCTTGAATCTGACACCAGCTGCGGAAACGATGATGCATTTGAAATGTGCAGAGTTCCTCTGCAGAGCTGAGAATGGATTAATGAGAGATCTGTCTTAACTATATTATAAGTATTATGTATGAACATGATTATGTTGTTTCGACGTGCGATAATCGTCACTAATAAAATGCATTTCTTCTGTGATCATGAGTTTGGCAGTATTTTTTTTCCCTTATATTATTTGCGACTGCCAAATGGTTTTTGTTTCGAGTGCTCCCATGCAAACATCCTATATGAATTTTATGGATCCTCATGAGATTCGTTTTGCATACTTTCGTAGTGTTCAAATTCCATAATCAGTTTTTGGAATAGTGTATGTATACATAATCGATTCGTCTTTGGTGTGGTTGACCGCGGGTTGGACTTAGTATTGAGTTTAATGTTTTATTTCTGCATTATTATTTGGTACTCTTCAATTGAAAGTTCCATGAATTTTATTATATCAATCTACTATTTGGTTTGAAGTCTTTGCAAGGGCTCTAGTCTATTGACGTCAGCTTGGAAATTAATCATAAAAATACAGCAGAAGTTTTCAATGCATGAGTAGCAGTCAAAAAATGTTTATTTCATATTAATGGGTCACCAAATGTTGAAAATGTCCATGAGTTGTACTCCAAAGCTAACCCATTTAAAAAAAAAGCTTTATTTGCGCGTGAAAAATGCTTGGAAGTCAATGAAGATGACCTTCAAGAACATTAGTATGTCTTATCTTTGCTCCTAAGCTGTTGAACTAATCTTTGTTTTATTCTTTGAATGATTATGAAGTCCAAATGAATGAGCAACTGGCAGCAGAAACTAATTATTATACTTCTGTTGGGTGACCTAATGCGCAATGATTCATTTGGTTATACAATACAATATCATGATTAATTAGAATTAAAGCGTGCAAGGGATGCTGGTGGGCAATTGTAATTATCTTTCATTGTGTCGCTAGTTTGATCGAGACTCTTTGGTCCCGAGTGAACATTGTGCCCCCCCCCGGGGGGGGCGGCGGCCCTAATATATACAAGCTGTGGGAATGAGTCGCTATACTTGTAAATTGTTCCGCACTTTCTAATCTCCATTCAATCCAAGGATTAGCTTAATAAGGTATTGATAAATACCACATTATTGATATTTGTAATGAGAAAGCTAACCTTTAGTAGGAGAGCGGATTTAAAAAAAATCATATTTATTATATAAGTATTATGGAAGTTATATTTTAAACTCATCTATGAAATCCATATTTAGAACCTTATTAAAAAAAAGGCTCTTGAACTCAACATGTATATCAAAGAAAAATACGTAAACATCCCAATGTGAATCTAATGTGTATCCGCTACTTCAAACTGAATATGAATATGAATTCCAAGAAAAAAACAAGGACTTTATCATGAGCGTACACAAAAGTTATATCTAATCCATTTTCATATCCAATAATGAGACACAATAGCTTAGTTTTGGATTCATTAACCAGATTCAATGGTCTAATGTCCTCCCACCACCTGGTGTGGGGGGACAAAAGAAGTTGTATTTTCCAAAGAAAAGCGAGCAATGTTGGGCCATATACAATTAATGACTGGCCCACGAGTCGTCGTGCAAACACCTTTGATCGCAGAATTATCAAAGATGGGTTGAGAAAATGATGGCAGAAACACAAGAACAATTCAATAGTAGCGAAGAGAAATACCCTCTCTAGATTATGAGTATGAAAATATTACAATCACTCTCTCACAATCTCACTAGAATCGAGAACAAACTCTCAATTCCCTCTAAACCTCAATCTCTCTTGATTAACATCTCTTTTTTTACATCTGATTCCTTTAGAAACCCTAAAACAATCCCTTATATATGTGTAACAACGTGGATGGCAAAGTGGTAAATAACCAAGCCTAAACCCCACAGAAATTCGTGCAAACAGAAACCCAAACAAACCAGGAATCCTTCGATGAGTCGACTCATGTGCACATATGAGTCGAGTCATGACACATGGGTCGACTCATACAGTGATGAGTCGACTGGTCAGAGGCTTTTGACAAAACGACTGAGTTTTATGAGTCGACTTATGACAGGCATGAGTCGACTCATGACTATTATGAGCGACTCACGGGCTGAAAACTGGATGCTTCGGTTCTTTGATTCGCCGTCTCGTTCCACGTTTCAACCTGTGTTCCACTGTGCTGTTTTACACCTCTATTCTCAAGTTAACATGAGAATAATCTATCCTCAAGTTCCCATGAGGATCGCTAAGTTTCGAAGAGAAGATACACCCCTATCAAATAATGAGACGCAATAGCTTAGTTTTGGATTTATTAACCAGATTCAAGGGTCTAATGTCCTCCAACCACCTGGTGTGGGGGGACAAAGGAAGTTGTATTTTCCTAAGAAAAGCGAGCAATGTTGGGCCATGTACAATTAACGCCTGGCCCACGATGGCCACATTTGTATATATCAATTAGTGACCAGGGAAAAAAGAAAAAAGGAAGAAAAAAAAAAGTTTCTTTTAGCTCTTGCGAGAACCACTAGCTACTAGCCGCATGAATCCTTTTCCACTTTGGAAATTTTGTCTTTTACTATGGATCATTGTCATCATACTTTGTGTATTTCATGCATTTATATGGTACATCATCCTTGTTCTCTATTTAGGCACTCTTTGGTTGGCTAAATTTAATTGCAAAAAAAAAAAGTTGCATGTCACTGTAGCTGCTATGACTACTGTCACATGCAATTGCAACCCGTAATTATTATAACTATTGTCACATTTAATTGTTCTGATTGATGAGTTCATTTTTATCCTTGCGAATTGCAACTGTAATTGGAGTAGCACTTACTTTTGGTATCAAGGATTTTGAAATTTCCTTTGGAGTTGATTGCAATAGAAATTACAATTAAACCTTTATTTTCTACTTTCTTGAAGTTGCAACTGTGGCTTATTATTACTTGAGTTTGTGTAAGTCATCAGACATATCTCGAAGGTGTTTTACAATTGCATTTGATGGCGGCTCAAAATGCCACAAATTACAACCCGATAGTTGTACGTAACTGACAACACAAATATTTTATTCACACCATTCTCACAAATTTTATACTTGTATGAACTTGATGTATTTGAAACTAGAAATTATTGCAAAGACAAGATTCAACAACAAATATTAAAGAAACTTGAGAGAGGAGAAGAATACATGCGGAATGAGTGAAGAAATTACTTAAAGCATTTTGGTCGATTGTAATATGTTAAGAGGGATGATAGAATGTTCATGAGAGAGAAAGAGAGAGAGAGAGAGAGAGAGAGAGAGAGAGAGAGAGAGAGAGAGAATATCAATGGTCTTAAGCCTAATATGGGTTAAAAATAATTGCTTGTGATCTCAAGGACTTCATTGGAGCAACTCATGACATTTTACAGCTAGTTAAAATATCAATATATCATACTAATAAAGTAAAAATCTGGTTACAACTTTTTACCATTTGACAAATTCTAAGAGTTCTAGCATTTAATAACTGATAATTCTTTTCCCCCTACCATCTCATCTTAATCCACTACCATTCCCACTTGAAAATTCCAATTTCCTGTCTTTCAATTTCAATTTCTTATAAATCATTTATTTTATTTCCTCTTTACAAAAAATCTTATTTTATTCTCTTTACCATTAATAAGTCTAATATACATATAAGAATCTTAATTTAATCCCATGCATTGCACGGGTAATAACGAGTAAGTACTTATTTTAAGAATAACCATATGCTGAAAATGAAATAGTATAGGATGGAGTTCATATTTGAGACTTGAGATGAAGCTCCATCCTGATTTAAAAAAATAATAAAAAACTTATTTTAAAATAGGCTTGTTGCATTTTTGGTACGACAAAATTTTACTTCTTTTTCTCATTTTGATACCCAAGAGTAAACACGTTAGTATCCCAAATTTCGAATCCAAGTTCATTTTGATATTTCGAAGGACAAATTTTTAAAAGAGCCTTTTTTTTTCATTTTTATATAGCAAAACCGACCAACCCTCAAAATAATCTGCAAAACCGACCCTAAAGGGTCGGTTTTGCAGTCGTGTAGAGCAAATCAAATGCACGGGACTGCTAGTCCCGTGCATTTGATGCTTTTACACGCCAACTCCTAATTCGCCACCCTCCCTCTTCCCTCATGGACCCCACATCCACTACCATCAATAAACATAAATCTTATGGAAGTATTTAGCTAGCCAGAGCAAATACTAGCAAAGAAAATAACAAAAACTGCTAGGATTAGAGACATAGGCCGAAGAGCGTGACCTCATTAATCTTGATCGCGAGCTTATCAAGTACATCGATGCAGTTCTTTGATTTCTCCAAGGCTTGCATCAACTTCTTCTTTTCTACTAGCAACTCCCTAGCCTCAGTTTCCTTACCAACCAAGACGCTGTTAGCCGCCCTCTTATGTAGATTCTCAGCTGCCTCGGACAACCGCATCAGCCTCGTTCTCGCGTTAGCTGCTGGAACAACCAAACAACAATAACAACGGTTCATTGAGACAAATCATCAAACAGATGGCGGACATGCTCACACAACACTGTATAACAACAAAGCCCACATCATTATCATCCAAATCTACGCTCATTTCTCAAACCCATGATAATTTCAAGCCTGACCTAATTCGCCATTTCAATCAAAGTTTCCAATTAATTCATCAGGAATTGAAGAAACGCGAATGACAGGGGGTAAAAAAAAAACTTTGGAGCGAGTCATCTCGGCCTCGGCGTAGAGTCGGTCGAGTTGGGTCCTCAACGTCTCGGGGTCGATCCGCTGACTGCTGAAGCTGGCATCGTTGACAAATATATTTGGGAGGACGAGGGAGATGGGGATGAGGTCGGAGAGGAGGAGGGAGAGGGAGAGGTGGAGGTCTTTGAGGGATACGAAGGAGAAGCGGCGGAGGAAGGGGAGGAGGGAGAGGAGGGGGAGGTCACGAGTGCGATGAGGAAGAGGGAGAGGTAGTGGGTGTGGGGTCCATGAGGGAAGAGGGAGGGTAGCGAATTAGGTGAGATCACGAGTGCGCGTGGGAATTTGGGGGCGTGGGGTCAGGAGTTGTCGTGTAAAAGCATCAAATGCACGGGACTAGCAGTCCCGTGGATTTGATTTGCTCTACACGTCTGCAAAACCTTAGGGTCGGTTTTGCAGATTATTTTGAGGAGTGGTCGGTTTCGCTATATAAAAATAAAAAAAGGTTTTTAAAAAAATTTGTCCTATTTCGAAGTATTATTTCAACATTTTGACACTCCATAGTCTCAATACCATTTCATTTTGACGCCCTTGTCGAAATTAGGTTACGTTTTCTCTTAAATTAGTATCACACCAAAGCATGAGACACATTAAGATCCATTTTACCTTGGTTCTAACCATCATCACGAATTAACAGAAAATCTAACGGGAATCCAGGAACACGGTATCAAAGTGACATAAAATTGAAAATTTGGAGTATCTAAATGTGAAAAAAAATACTTTTGGAGTAAAGTGCGAAAATAGATAAACTTTGGGGTTATGAAAGTGAAATATAACCCTCCATAGTAAGAAAAACCTGAATAAAAAACATTCTCTCCCTCCCTCAAATGCTCAAAAGACAAAAACCCCACCCTCTTCCCTCCCTCTCTCTCGCCATTAATCTCCTCCAATCCTCCCCATTCTCCTCAAACCCTAACCCTAACCGAACCCTAAAAACCCTAACCAAAGGCCCCGCCAACGCTCTCCACATTTGCAGTCCCAATCCGATCCCTCCCAGATCTTCATCAAACCCTAACACCCAACTGGTCCTCTCTCTACTCTCGCAACCCCCAAATCCTTCCTCAAATCTCGATACTCTCCTCCAAGACTTCAAACCCCAGCTGAATTCAGCCCTAGTACTGGAAATCCTCAACAATTACAAGATTTTAGGGCGACCCAGGACCCTGGAGTTCTTCTCTTGGGCTGGGTTCCAGCTAGAATTTCGATTCGACGACAGTGTCGTCGAGTTCATGGCCGATTTCCTCGGCCGCAGGAAGCTTTTCGATGATGTGAAATGTCTTTTGAGAGCGGTTTCGTCTAATAAAGGTAGAGTTTCGACTAGAGCGGTAGCTATTTGTATTAGGTTTTTAGGGAGGCAAGGGAGGGTATTGGATGCACTTGCTCTGTTTGAGATGATGGAATTGGAGTTTGGTTGTTGCCCGGATAATTTAGTGTTCAATAATGTGCTTTATGTATTGTGTAAGAAGGATTTATTGGAGAATTATCTCGATATTGCTCTCTCGATCTTTCGAAAGATTCAGCATCCTGATGAGTATTCGTATAGTAATATCATTATTGGGTTGTGTAAGTTTGGGAGGTTGGAGAATGCATTTGAGGTTTTTCATCAAATGAGTCGGGGTAATTTGGTGCCTACAAAAAGTGCGGCTAATGTTCTTGTAGGGAGTTTGTGTGAGATGTCGAGCAGGAGTCGGATGGTTGAGAAAGTTCGAGTTACTAATGTGCGAAGGCCATTTGATATCTTGGTTCCAAATGTTAGGGTAAAGTTTAGTATTGAACCTGCATTTAGAGCATTTTGGGCGATTTTGAAGTTGGGTCTGATGCCTAGTGCTCATATCGTGAATGGGCTTATCTCAGAGCTTTGTCGGGTGGGAAAATTTGATGAAGCAGTTGAAACTGTGAAGCTGGTAGAAAATAGGAAGTTGAGATGCGTTCATGACAGTTACTCTATAGTGATAAAAGCACTTTGTGAGGTTCGTAGAGTACATGAAGCTTGTAATTTGTTTGAAAGAATGGTGATATTGGGATTGAAGCCAAAGGTTTCAGTCTATAATTCAATCATTTGTGTGTATTGTAAGTTAGGAAATGTTGATGAGGCAGGTAAATACTTTGAAATTATGAACAAGAGAAGGTGCGAGCCAAATTGTGGAACTTACACTATGCTGATCAATGCTTACTGTGTGATTCAAAATTGGGAATTAGCTTATCGGTTGTTGATAGAAATGATAGAGCTAGGATGGAATCCTCATGTAGATACTTACAAATTGGTAGACGGTCTTTTGAATAAAAATGGGAGGTCTGATTTGTCATTGAAACTAGAGAGAAAAATGGCGATTCAGAATGTATGTGGTCATTGTAAAGCTGGAAGATTAGAGGCTGCTTGTGATGGATTGAACTCTATGCTTGCTAAGGGATTTCAGCTGCCAATTTATGCAAGAGATACAATTCAACGTGCATTTAAGAAGTGCGGGGGGTGGAAGGTAGCTCAGGAACTCCTTGAAAAGATGGATAACGGTGGTCGAGCTTGACTTTCATCAGGTAAGAGAAGACGGGTTTTAGGAACAGTAATGTTTTCAGCTAATGTTTATCAGAACAAATGACGATGATCACTTTCATTGCACATTTATATACTTGTATAGCAGCATCGTACTTTTCTTGCATATAATGCAATATTACAAATTATGTGCATGTCTTAAGTTGTGTAGTGGTGAAATTGTCTAGCATAATGCTTATTTATCCCCATTGCTAAGAAAGATCGCTTCCTTACACCGAGGGCCGAGGCATAAAATCTTGTGTGATAATATTGCTCCTAAGTTGCATGGAAACGGGCATGGGTACTGGTACGGGTAGGGGTCACGACAAAAATGTAAAATGTTGGGTACATGGACACAACTATATATATATATATATATATATATATATATATATATATATATATAATAATGTACATGAGATAACTTTTTTCTGCTTCATGTGTCATTAGAATTAAAATTTCGATCACATTTTTGAGTTTATTGTATCATATTGATTATCGTGAATTGTAAACTACTCATTTTTTACTAGACATCTAAACGACCCATTAACTATATAGTTTTGAACTTGGGTATGGACTGAAACGAACCCGATCCGTATCCCATTAGTTTCAAAAGACGGATGTGAAGTGTAAGCTCTACGTTCAGGAAGTCTTTGACAAGTGTTTAAATTAACACATATATCGTCTAATTGAGTACATGTTGTAATAAATGCATGCATATATTCAAGAAGTGTCCATGAAGTTTGGGTACGGGAAAGTGTCGGGTACGTGTCCGGTACGGGTACGGCTTCAATAATGAAGTACCCGGGTAACATAGAATTAAAACTGCCCTACAGAACTTATTTACAGTGTGCTGATTGTCCAAAACATTAGTGTCGATGACTCTTTTGACAACGAGGCTCAAGATCCTCAAATCAATAGAAGCCATAAGATTCTTCTGAAAAGCAAGTTCATCTTTGACGATATCCTTGTCAGAACATGCAAACTTATACCTACTGCAACCAAGTGGGAAAAATGCTTACTCTTTTGTAATTAGCACAAAGGTGCTCAGTTCTACGATCATCTTTTTCCAGCCTTTCAAACTCTAGATTCATTTTCCAGCTGATCTCTTTTAACTAAATTCGCTTCCCAAATCCGAATTCAGTATTGTGTAAACCAGTCAACTCCTCTTTAGCTTCAGGCCTATCAAGAGCTTAGAAATAGCTACTTTATCCTGTTTGGTATTTCCATACCTTTCCCTATGCCATACCTTAAAATATCTTTATTCTTTGCTTAATTAAGTTCAGGATCCTACTTACTAGTATCATACACTGAGCCTGGATCTTATTTTCCTCCCTTCATGTTATATATTTTCTACATTAGCAAGGTAACAAACAAAGCTATGAATGAATTTATATGGGAAACGAATTGGGGTATGTTTCCTTACATAAAAACCCTGTGACATTTTCAGGTTCTGTTAATTGTTGAAGGCATGGAGGCTGAGGCTCCGTACTGGGATGGGAGTAGATTCTATACGAGCAGAACATCAGATCCTTCTTCTTTGATACTTATCCGAGAGCTTAAAGTGCTGGATCATATACGCGCATGAGATACTCGAGGAGGTCGAGTATGCTCATTCACAGATACTACAGTGGCAGATTGGTGGAGGCGCACATGGAGTAGCATTCAATTATGAACTGATAACCAGCTGTGAGTACATAATTCAAAAGAGAACGGCATCAGATTATCCATTTGGTAGCTAAGCTGATCTGCAGGTTGCCTTTTATACACAAATTTTCATCAAATTTTTGTAACAAACAAAATTAATGGCTTCCCTTTTTCTTTTGGGTGACACCACAGGACATTGATGTTGATATGCAGGGAGCTTAATTTTGTGTTTCGCTGCATTTACTTGTACTCATTTGTCTATGATGTCAACTTCATATAGGTAGGATGTCCTTATTGTATCTTCCATCAAGTTCGTTGTGATTTTCCAACATGTACCGAGTTCTGATGATGTGGGTAAGCTAGCAAGTCTCTAGCTGAGACTACGAACACCTGTTTCAGCTGTTCCATGAAATTGAGATATCGATACTATTCGACTTTCATAACATGCTGTTTTATCTTTAAATTTCTATCCTGTCAATATTGTTATATTTTTTGTTTACTGAAGCACTAACAAGAAATCTTTTTTGCTTTAAACTCTGATTTCCCCCTTTTTTTTGTGTATGAGATTGATAGTTAATGAATCACCCCATCAGAATCTCAAAAAATAAAAATAAAATAAAAAACAACTAAAAAAGAAAAAGATAAAAAATAAATAAAAAAAATAAAAATAAAAATAAAAAGGGTGTACCCACCGTCCCCGTAGTTTAATAGTATTAGAGGGTGATGTTGCATTTTGCATCATGATCATCATCTGGACCTACTGTCTCATTTAATAGAACAAGACTGTCAACCAGTAAAATCTTGTTTATTACTGACAGATTTTTATTTTATAAGATGGAAGAAAAATCCAATGAAAAAAAATATTGAGGATGAAAGGGAAATAAGAAGAGGCTCCAGGAAAGCATGATATAATTTCAATACGAGTCCAAATCTTACATGAATTTAATATGAACCCAGTAGAGTTCACGCTCCTATATATCTATTACAAATAACCCTGTTTCAAACCGTATTGCTGTATAAACCCCCCCTCCCTCACCTTTTCTGCATGTTTATTCTGCAGATTGCAGATTGAAATGAACCCAACATTTGTTGACGAATGTGATGCGTAGCGTAGTTTCATTACTATAACTAGTAAGCACAGGCATGAGCTCTCTTGATATAATACCATTATAGAAGGGTTCAAACTACATAGGATACAAACAATGATACAGAGATACTTAGCTCGTGATGTTGGATTTAATCTAATAAATCTAATTGTGGGCACATATGATTAATCATTGTGTATTGCTATCTTTTAAGGATAACCCACTAAAGTAATCAATTAAGTTGGGTTAATAGGTATTTAAATAAGTCATGGGGTTATATGTGCAGATACCAGGTTGTAATTATAATTTGTTGAGGGGCCAAATTACAAAAGTTTAACATCTATAAATAAGGGGTTATGGTCCCTAACCTAGGGTTAACAACTTTCTCTAATTTCTCTTTACCCCCATCTTGAGAGAGATATTCGGTCATAGAGAAAACCCTAAGGTTAGAAGATCTAAAACCCAAAATCAAGATTCATCTATGGATTCAGGTATAAGCTTCCGCTCTTTTGATTATTGTTTAATCTCTTTGAATTAATCATGGCTATATGGTTTTAAGATCTCAAGTTTTAGATCTAACAAGTGGTATCAGAGCCACCTTGATTAATTCTTAGGGATTTAAGTTCTTAAAGTTGTGTTTTTGATCTTAAAATCTCCTTTTTGATTGAGATCTGTTCGGATGAACAGTAACGAAAAAAATTTCGGGTTAACAGTAAAGTTTTTTTCCGGATGAACAGTAACAAAAAATTTTTCGGATGAACAGTTGAGTTTTTCGGATGAACGGTAACTGAAAAATCGCTGGTGAACAGTAACTTTTGGGAATTTTTTGGATTTTTTCTTTGATTTTTTGGATATGGATCAAGGAAAATTTTTTCGATTTTGGATCTGTTTTTAAAAAATAAAAATCAAAGATTTTTTGGGTTTGATCTTTGGTCCCATGGCGGCGGCGGTTTCAGTTTGAAACCCTAAGGGTTCGTGCGATTAATCGTGGCGAAAATTAAGGACCGAACTTCGCGTTTGGTGTAAGGTGAGCCTCGCGCTCAAGTTTAACGAACCTCGCGTTCGTTCTCAAATTTTCAACGAACCTCGCGTTCGTTCCTAAGGTGAGCCTCGCGCTCAACGAACTTCGCGTTCGTTCTAGTCGAACCTCGCGTTCGTGCTACAGTCGAACCTCGCGTTCGTGCTTCAGACGAACCTCGCGTTCGTAATTCAGTCGAACCTCGCGTTCGTGCTACAGTCGAACCTCGCGTTCGTAATTCAGTCGAACCTCGCGTTCGTGCTACAGTCGAACCTCGCGTTCGTGCTTCAGTCGAACCTCGCGTTCGTACTTCAGTCGAACCTCGCGTTCATTTTTAACGAACATCGCGTTCGTTCTCAAATCGAACCTCGCGTTCTTTTATCAAACGAACCTCGCGTTCGTTCACTTTCAGACGAACCTCGCGTTCGAAGTCAAGCGAACTTCGTGTTCACTATGATTAAGCCTCGGCTTTTTATGGGTCCACTTTGGTATACTTAATTTATTGAATTAAGTTATGGGCCCTAATTAAGCTGTGAGACCCCAATTAAGTTTTTGGAAATTCAGTTGATTTAAATTAAAACTTTTTAATTTAAATCTAATTTGGTTTATAATCAATTATTTAATTCAAATATTATGACACTAAGGAACTAAGGTTGTCTCTCTTTCCAATTGATTAATTGAAACAAGAAGTTGCCAAAGTAACCTCTCTTGTGTAGATTGTTCATGAGGAATGTGAGATGTTTGTGTGTATGCTTTCGTGTAAATATTTAATCGGCCCAAAGGAAGGTTAATATTTATTTAGACTGTATACACATCTGCGATGATAAGCGTGTGACAATTATAAGGTTTACATGTGAATAATGAATCGATCCAAAGATAGTTTTATTATTTGACATGAGTTATTGTCAATGTTTGATCATTGCAACAAGGTATCACTTACAAGTTAATATTACTGTCCAAAGACTTGATATTAATGTTGTGCCCGATATCTTGGATGGGGATTGTCATTATTTGAATTTTATTGATTATGATTATTGATGTGAGCATTTTTGTTTTATTTCAGCTAATGCATCTGCTGCAATAATTTCTGCTAACATCAACTCAATTCCCATGCTAAATAAGACAAACTTCAAGATTTGGAAAGAGAACATATTAATTGTTCTTGGCTGCATGGATCTTGACTATGCATTAAGAACTGAACAACCCCAACCTCTCAATGCGGATAGCACTCCTGATGCAAAGAAGGAGCATGAGAAGTGGGAGCGTTCAAATCACATGAGTCTTATGATCATTAAGCGCGGCGTTCCGGAAGCCTTCAGAGGCACAGAATCCGAAGGGATTACTAAGGCTAAAGATTTTCTTGCCGAAATTGAAAAGCGTTTTGCGAAAAACGATAAGGTAGAAACAAGCACGCTTTTAGCTCGCTTGATTTCGATGAAGTATAAGGGCAAAGGAAACATCAGGGAGTACATTATAGAAATGTCTCATATTACTTCAAAACTTAAGGCACTTAAACTCGATTTTTGTGATGAGTTATTAGTGCATCTGGTTCTGTTGTCTCTTCCTGCACAGTTTAATCAATTTAATGTCAGTTATAACTGGCAAAAGGAGAAATGGACTCTAAATGAGCTCATTTCATACTGTGTGCAAGAAGAAGACATGTTGAAGCAAGATAAGACAGAAAGTGCTCATTTGGCCTATGCCTCTAAGGATAAGGGCATGAAAAGAAAGAATGATAAGGAAGCTGCTAAGGGTCCAGTTGAGAAGAAACAACATAAGGATAATCAAGGTTGTTTCTTCTGTAAGAAGCCTGGACATGTGAAGAAGGACTGTACAAAATATCACGCTTGGCGTGATAATAAGGGTACGTTCCTTTCTTTGGTCTGTTCTGAGGTTAATTTAGCTTCAGTACCTAGAAACACTTGGTGGTTAGACTCTGGTGCTACTACTCACATAAGTGTTTCTATGCAGGGTTGCCTGAGCTACCGAAAGCCAAGTGATGTTGAAAGACACATCTTTGTGGGCGACGATCAATCGGTAGATGTGGAAGCAATTGGGCATTTTAGGTTGCTATTAGGAACTGGTTCTTATTTGGATTTAAAAGATACTTTTGTAGTACCATCTTTTAGACGGAATTTGATTTCAGTTTCTGTATTGGACAAATCAGGTTATTCTTGTTCATTTGGAAACAATCAATTTAGTTTATCTTTTAATTCAAATATTGTGGGAACCGGTTATTTAAGTACTTATGACAACCTATATTTGCTTGATACAATTGCTTCTTATAATGAAACTTTGCATACGGAATCGCGTGGTACTAAGCGTAAATTAAATAAGGAAAATTCGGCGTCATTATGGCATAAGCGCTTGGGTCATATCTCAAAAGGTAGAGTTGAGCGTCTTGTGTCTGATGACATTTTGGATTCCCTTGATTTTTCGGACTTCGACATATGTGTTGAATGTATCAAGGGAAAACAGACCAAAGTTAAGAGATTAGGTGCCAACAGATCTTCGGATGTCTTTGAATTGATACATACTGATATTTGTGGGCCATTCCCTACGGAATCTTGGAATGGTCAATAATATTTTATATCATTCATAGACGATTACTCATGTTATGGGCACCTATATCTCATTCATGAAAAATCTGAGTCTCTGGACATGTTCAAAACCTATAAAGCTGAAGTTGAGAATCAACACAACCGAAGAATTAAAACCGTTAGATCTGATCGTGGTGGTGAGTACTACGGCATATATGATGGTTCAGGTGAACAACGTCCAGGACCATTTGCTAGATACCTAGAGGAATGCGGTATCGTCCCACAGTACACCATGCCGGGTTCACCTAGCATGAATGATGTAGCTGAAAGACGAAACATGACTCTTAAGGATATGGTAAGAAGTATGATTGCTCATTCTTCTTTACCAGAGTCACTCTGGGGAGAAGCACTTAAGACAACAGCTTACATTCTGAATAGAGTACCAAGTAAAGCAGTTGCTAAAACACCTTATGAGCTTTGGACTGGTCGAAAGCCCAGTTTAAAGCATTTACATATTTGGGGATGTCCAGCTGAGGCAAAGCCTTATAGGCCAAATGAAAAGAAATTGGACTTCAAAACAGTTAGCAGCTACTTTATTGGGTACTCTGAACGCTCTAGGGGCTATAAGTTTTATGATCCCACACTAAGGAATATTTTTAAGACGGGAACAGCAACATTCTTTGAGGATATTGAGTTTGGGGGGAGAAATAAGGTTAGAGACATTGCTTTTGAGGAGGAATTGGTATTAGATCCAATCCATACAGTTACTTTTGACAATATTCAGGTTCCTATACCTGTTGTTGCTCAAGAAGTAAATCCGGAACCTCAAGATGACAATGTTGTACAACTCCCTGTTCCAGAAGAACAAACTCAACAACCTCAAGAACCAGTACCATTAAGGAGATCCACGAGAGAAAGGAGAAATGCTATTCCGGATGATTATATTGTATTTCTTCAAGAACATGAGGAAAGTAGTGGAATATTGGAAGATGATCCAATCAACTTTCTTCAGGCCATGAAAAGTTCTAACTCTCAACAGTGGATTGATGCCATGAATGAAGAGTACAAGTCTATGTAAGACAATAAGGTTTGGGAACTTGTCCCATTACCAGAAGGTGCAAAACCAATTGGTTGTAAATGGATTTTTAAAACCAAGCGGGATGCAAACGGTAATGTGAAGAGGTATAAGGCACGTCTTGTGGCTAAAGGCTATACTCAAAAGGAAGGCATTGATTATACAGAGACTTTCTCTCCGGTTTCATCGAAAGACTCATTCAGAATAATCATGACACTTGTTGCTCATTATGATCTTGAGTTACATCAGATGGATGTTAAGACTGTATTTCTCAATGGCGACATTGATGAGATGATTTATATGGTGCAACCAGAAAACTTTGTGTCGGGAGACCCAAAGAATATGGTCTGCAAATTAAGAAAATCCATCTATGGACTCAAGCAAGCTCCTCGTCAATGGTATCACAAGTTTCAACAAATAATTATCTCGTTCGGTTTTGAGATGAACATTGTTGATGACTGTGTATATCACAAGTTCAGTGGGAGTAAATATATCTTTCTGGTTCTGTATGTCGATGACATATTGCTTGCCACTAATGATATAGGCATGTTGCACGAAACCAAGAGATTTCTATCAAAGAATTTTGAGATGAAAGATCTTGGGGACGCCTCTTTTATATTAGGGATCCAGATACATCGAGATCGCTCTCGGGGTATTCTTGGATTATCACAAAAGAGCTATATCGATAAGGTACTTAAAAGGTTTGGCATGCAAGACTGCAGACCAGGAGATACCCCTGTTGCTAAAGGAGACAAGTTTAGTCTCAATCAGTGCCCTAAAGGTAACCTTGAAATTCAGGAAATGCAGAAGATTTCTTATGCTTCGGCTGTAGGAAGTCTAATGTATGCTCAGGTATGTACGCGTCCGGATATTGCGTACATTGTTGGGATGTTAGGCAGATACTTAAGCAACCCTGGTATGGATCATTGGATAGCAGTCAAAAGGGTTATGAGGTATCTTCAGAAAATAAAAGGTTACATGCTCATATACAGAAAATCAGAAATTTTGGAGGTCATTGGGTATTCAGATTCTGATTTTGCTGGATGCCAAGATAGCAGAAAGTCTACATCAGGCTACATTTATATGTTAGCGGGAGGAGCTATATCATAAAAAAGTGTCAAACAGATACTAGTAGCTTCCTCCACTATGGCAGCAGAGTTTGTAGCTTGCTATGAGACATCCAATCAGGGAATATGGCTGCGAAATTTTGTCACGGGACTGCGCATTTTAGAAAATGTTGAAAGACCACTAAGGTTATATTATGACAATAAATCTACAGTAATATATTCAAATAACAACAGGAGCTCAATTAAGTCAAAACATATTGACATTAAGTTCCTGGTTGTGAAAGAAAGGGTACAGAGTGGACAGATATCCATAGAGCACATTGGGACAAACTCCATGATAGCTGATCCTCTTACTAAGGGATTGCCACCCAAGGTCTTTCATGAGCATACTGCTCATATGGGTGTGGTAATATTTGAGGATATTATGATTTAGTGGGAGTTTGTAATTGTGGTGTTTTATGTTTGGTTGTATTGTCTGATCAGAATAAAATATTCAGTTAAGACACTCTGTTACATTATGTTTGGTTTTGACCTCACTAAAGGAGGACCAGTTGAAAATAGACATGTACTGATCACATTGCATGTAATTTTCATGCTGCACATCCATGATTGATCTATGTCGTTTGATTGTATTGGTATATGTGACCATTGATGGGTCGAGTCACGATAAATGTGACAAAGGCCGCTTTGATCCTATATTGATATAGTCAATGGACGAGATTGTTCGGAAATACCTTTTCAGTGATAGCAATTTTGAGCTCATAAGGTTATACACAATTTAAGGAATCATATGGTGCCCAAGTGGGAGATTGTTGGATTTAATCTAATAAATCTAATTATGGGCACATATGATTAATCATTGTGTATTGCTGTCTTTTAAGGATAATCCACTAAAGTGATCAATTAAGTTGGGTTAATAGGTATTTAAATAAGTCATGGGGTTATATGTGCAGATACCAGGTTGTAATTGTAATTTGTTGAGGGGCCAAATTGTAAAAGTTCAACATCTATAAATAAGGGGTTATGGTCCCTAACCTAGGGTTAACAACTTTCTCTAATTTCTCTTCACCCCCATCTTGAGAGAGATATTCGGTCATAGAGAAAACCCTAATGTTAGAAGATCTAAAACCCAAAATCAAGATTCATCTATGGATTCAGGTATAAGCTTCCGCTCTTTTGATTATTGTTTAATCTCTTTGAATTAATCATGGCTATATGGTTTTAAGATCTCAAGTTTTAGATCTAACACGTGATTCTTCCCAATAAAAAAAATTGCAGCCTCAACTCATTCTTGAAGCATTCTCACGAAACAGTTGCCTCCAAAGCATCATGTGCAACTCAAGATGCATGATCAACGTTCTTCCAGTGATACCGCACAACAAGGAAAACAACAGTCAGCCCACAACTTCAGGCGCCTCTTGTTGATGAAATAGATTAACAAGGCAACAATAATGAAAGCACAAGGGGCAAGGGACTGAAGAAATTTGAGCAAATCAAACCAAGCCGCGATATTGGACCTACTCACCAAAATATGGAATGAGGAGAGAAGAACTGTCCCCAATTAAGAATAGTTAAGGCGCTGGTTGGCATATGCTGCTTGACTTATTAAACCCACTTGTTGTTTTAAATAATGACAGGCTGTATTCTTATGCGTAGTGTGAAAAATATAATAATATATCAGACAAATCCGAGAACTGATCAGAGGTTTAATTAAGAAAAAAAAAACAGAAATTAAACTCCCTTTTGTACCAGTTGCGCCAGTTGATGGTCCTGATTAGTCAGCAGCGCGTGATAAACTTCCTGTCTAAATAATTAAGTAGGAAGAAAATAATTTTGTCTTCACAGCTCTTTAGCTAACCAGCGATCGATATTGAAGACGAGGAGTTGTGCAGATCCATATACAGGCAGAAGAAATATAGTATTAAGGAAAATAGGAGGTTTGCAGGCCAATCAATGAGATATTGTTTAATCATCAACATTTTCAAAGATAAGACACTTTTGATGTCAAAGCTTCTATATAAATAAGGCATGGATACTAGCAGCTTGTAAAATGAGCAATATAACCCTGAAAGCAACAGAATTTTGAGAAAAAGACCAGAACTGTGATACAGTGATACACCACTATATATGGGAACCCAGAGCTTTGTTGATTGGAGAGGAAATCCCATTGACAAGAAAAAGCATGGGGGAGTTGGAGCTGCTTTCTTCACCCAATGTGAGTTTTATAATCCAAATGAGCTGCATGTGTTCTACTGATTAGTTTTCTATTTCTCTATGATCTACCAGCTATTTTGACTTGTTTTCGTTCTAAATGTAGAGTCGATGAGAAAAATAATCGCTAGTTAGAAAGCAAGGCTAGCCAAAATGCTCTATTTAGTATTTGATCAAAATGGGCCTGATGACAGAAGAAGATGCATAGTATGAGAGAACAAACATGCATCGAAAGTTAATTAAGAACTATACTCAGATACTTTAATTTAGCTCATTTTAAATTTTATATGTTACATTCCATTAAAGCAACATAATTGATAACAACAATAGGCCTAATATGGATGACCACAAGAAATGAAATGAATTAAATTTAACTTTACATTGCCCCGGTTTAGCTGTTTTTTTGCCCCCTTCAACTTCAACCCAGAGGTTACTGCAAAAGATAGACACAGTATGCCAAAAAAAAAAAAAAAAACAGTAAGGCTAGGGCAAATGGGGAGCATGTGTTTTGTTGAAGACTTAACTCTCCGTTCATTAATTTTGCAGTGATGGTGATGATGACAACCACTGCTTACATCCCAACCTCATTTAACTTGGTGAGTTACCTTCATAACACCATGCACACAGGAGTTGCAAAATCTTCAACCACGACCACAAATTTCGCTGGCTTCTCATATGCTTTTACTCTGTTGGGAGCATTCTTATCAGACTCTCACATCAGTAGATTCAAAACCATGCTTGTTTTTGGTCCCTTGGAGATCTTGGTAAATATCTTTACCTCTCAATTCATCCACTTATCGACATTTTCTTGATAGAATATTAACACGTAGAATCCCGTACTTGATTTGTTAATGTTTGTGTTGAGTTATGTGAATGAAACTAGAACATATTCTGAACTTTATTTAAATTCTTGACTTTATTTTGAATCCAACGAACGCTAATATATATGTTCATATATCTCTTGCAGGGGTATGGATTGCTGGCGCTACAAGCACATTGTCCCTCGCTCCATCCCCCGCCTTGCGAAACATCAGGCCAACTAAATGATTGCCAGCAAGTCCGCGGCTCTAACTTGGTTCTCCTCTACATAGGACTCTACACAGTTGCTGTTGGAGAGGGTTGCATGAAAGCATGCTTAGTATCATTTGGGGGAGACCAGTTCGATAGCAAAGACCCAGTTGAGTCTCGGCTCCAGTCCAGCTTCTTTAATTGGTTCACCTTTGGCATCTCGGTGGGAGGTTTCACTGGTCTAATTCTCATAGTGTGGCTTGAAAACAACAAGGGATGGGATTATAGCTTTGGAGTCTCGGCGCTTTTGTTTCTCATAGGACTCTTGGTTCTAGCTAGTGGTTTCCCATTATACCGTAACCAGAAACCGAAAGGAAGCCCTCTAACTCGAATTTTACAGGTAGAAAGAGTTAATATTTACCCCATTCTGAAAATATTTTTTTTCCTCTTAAATTCTGTTTTCAGTGGATTTAGGCTTTTCCTTTTAAAGGTTTTTGTAGCAGCATTCAGAAAGAGAAACCTCGCTAGGCCTGAAACACTAGAAGAATTACAGCAGGAAGAGGAGGAAGAGGCACTTGATAGGGAAAAGCCTTCTCATTCTAAGTGTTTGAGGTATGAAATAGAAAATGAAACCTCGAGGAAAACTATAACTATCCGGTACGATTTCAGAAACTTACGATATATTTGTTCTGCCAGGTTCCTTGACAAAGCTTGTATAGATCAAGGGAAGTCTGGAGCTTGGTCATTATGCACTCCAAGTCAGGTGGAGGAGACAAAGATCCTCCTTCGGATGGTGCCAATATTCTTGATCTGTGTGCTCAACTACACTCCTTTGTTCCTTCTCATTAGCTTCTCAGTGCAACAAGGAAATACTATGAACACCAAAGTAGGGAAGATCCACATCTCACCTGCTACTCTATTTGTAATCCCCACTGCTTTTCAGATGGTGATCCTTGTGGTCTACGATCGGTTCTTTGTACCCTTCGCTAGAAGGATCACGGGCTACTCCAGGGGTATAACTCCCTTGCAACGCATTGGTATTGGTCATGTGGCATTAACAGCAGCCACCGGCGTTGCAGCCATCGTAGAGCGAAAGAGACTGGAAATCGTAGGAGAAAATGGATTAGAAGACCCAGGCACCGGTGATACAATGTCTGTGCTCTGGTTGACAGCGCAGATCCTTTTTATCGGAATAAACAACGCAACCACATTTGCAGGTTTGTTGGAGTTTTTTAACAGTGAGGCCTCTGGAGGAATAAAATCCTTTGCGAGCGCAATATTTTGGTGCACTCTAGGGTTGGGCTCTTTGATGGGCACGTTCCAAGTTGACATAGTGAACAAAGTCACTAGGCACGGTGCAGAGGGAAGAGGATGGTTAGAGGGGGACACGCTGAACCGGAGTCGTTTGGATCTCTTTTACTGGTTTCTTTTTGCTCATGGAGGGGTGTCGTTCTTGATTTATTTGTACTGTGCAAAGAGGTACACGTATAGGTGTGATCCTCGCGTTAATAATGTCAGGAATGCGTATTTGCAGTAAAAGAGTTTCTATGTAAAGTCTTTTAATGGTGTGTCAGGAAAATTATTTTAGGTTCCATGTTTCCTCTTCTAGTCAAAAGTTTAACTGGAAACTATATAAATTCACAGTGTTTTATGTCCGGTAAATTTATCTCCAACATATTTATTTCTCAAAAGAAAAGATGTATGTTATAGTCACCACAATGTTTCCCCGGTATAAGTTAAAAAAACTGAAAGATTACACTCGAATTGATGTGAGAAAACAAGAAAGGTTGCAATTGACATGAGCAAGGTCAGAAATAGACGCATAAAAAGAATTCTGTGTGACATAGGTTCGTTTTAGGATGATACTGGATGGGTATATGTAGACAGTTTAAAGATGTATAGAAAGGATCCTGGACCTGGAATCAACGAAAGCACTGTAGAAATGACGAAAATATTGGTGAAGTTCAGGAAATTTGAAACAGACAGATATTTGGGTGCTTGCCGGTCGACCACGAGCTTTGGCGCGGTCGACCGCAAACATGCACAATACAGGGATATGTTCTAGAGCTCTGGCCAGTCGACCGCCGCAGTCGACTGCCAAAACCCGGTAATCGATTTTGGTTTCTGTCTTTCTGGTCGGTCGACCGCGATGATTTCGGCGGTCGACCGCCAGTCGGGTTTGGGCCTGATTGCGGTTTCTTGTTCTGATTGAGATTTGTGCTTAGTATAAATACAAACACGATTTTAGGGTTTTTGAGAGTTGAAAAGGGGTTTGTTTTGTGCACAGAAAAGAGAGTTTTCTGAGCAATTTGGTTAGTGTTTTGTTTGAGATATTTGAGAGGTTTGTTTGAGAGATTTTGAGTGAATTTGTAATCTCTATTTGTACTCTCCTTTGCTATTAGTGAAAACTCATCCCCTTCTTACCCCGTGGACGTAAGCAACTTACCGAACCACGTTAAATTTGTTTGTTTGTGTTCGTGCCGTTATTTTGATTGTGTTTGGCATTTTCTCTCAGCATTTGTGTTTGCCCTCAGAACCCTAACAAGTGGTATCAGAACACAACAAGTGGTATCAGAGCATCAGGCTACGCTTGGGATTAGGTGGAGGAGTAGATCGTTTTAGAAGCTCGCCTAGGACTTCAGTTGGAGGCAAATGTAGGATTTTTATTATTGTGGATCTTGTCTTCCGTCATGTAGGAGTAAGATCTTTTGGAGGCTCTTGTTAGGGTTTCAGTTGGAGGTAAAAATCTACCTTTCTCGCAGTTTGGATTTATTTTTTAGTTTGTTCCGCATTGATTTGTTGGTATTTTGAGGAAGATGGCTGGGAAAGAAGGTGTTGAGAGTGGTACTTTTGACGTGAAGACTGTTCAAAGTTTGAATATCCACTCTATTAAGATAGATGTGAAGAAGTTTAATGGCACGAATAATTTTGGCTTATAGAGATATGCAGTTTTAGATGCGCTGAACGTTCAAATTTAGAAGATACTATGGAGTTGGACGGCAAGCCGGACGACATTGAAGAAAAATGTTTGAAAGAAGATGAATCAGACGGCGTGTGGCGTGATTAGTTCTTGTTTAAACCAAGATCTAAAATATAATATGATCAATGAGACTTCAGCAAAGAAGATTTGGGAGATTCTTGAGAACAAGTATTTAATGAAGAGTGTTGAAAACCGCTTACATTTGAAGAGGAGGCTTTACCATTTTTAGTTGAAGAAGAGAATCTCAATTAGTGATCACATGAAAACCTATACGAACCTTCTTACGGATTTGACGAATGTGGATGTTATGATCGATGATGAGGACAAAGCGTTGTTGTTGTTGAGCTTCTTGCTGGACGAGGAATATGAGACCTTTGTTCTAACCCTAATTAATGAAAATGCATCTATTTTGTATAATGAGATCATCGCTGCACTTGTGAACTATCAGCTTAGGAAGAAAGACAAGGAGTCTTCTAATGATGTAGTAGCGGAGATATTGACCGCAAGAGGGAAAAGTCCAAACCAAAATAGGAGGTCGCAGTCTAGAGGAGCACACCCTTCAGTTGGTAGGAATCAATATGCTTTTTGAAAAGAAGATGGACATTAGAAGTCTGAATGCCCAAAGTTGAAAGATCGAGCCGGGAAGAATAAGAAGAAAACTATACAAGCTTTAGAGGGGAATGTTACCAAGGCTAGTGATGATAATTCAGATTCGGATTCTTCGGGCTACTCATACCCTGCACTAGCGTCAGTTTGTGATGCCGACTCTACGGAGTGAATGTTATCAGTTAATTGCATGCGTATTAAATCTCTAGACTCTTATCATATATTCACTGCTTAAATTATTTCGTGAGTTGAGAGTACTGAACATGTGACTGCTAAATTTTGATATTGATCTTAGAACTTGCGAAAATGATAATTGATATTGCGATTAAATTGTTTGAGATTGGAATTATTTATGAATATCGTTGCAATCTTATTAAAATCCATCGGTCACGTTAACTGTTTTAATTAATTTCCTATCGAATATCATGATTTTTGGCGAAACGGTGCGTTGTTCAAATTAAATCGATGAATCTGATAGACCCCCTCTTTTGTTTCGCATCATTTTTGGTATCGGGTGCTTCATACCATATTTGTCCTAGGAGGGATTGGTTCTCTAGCTTTGAGGAGTTAGAAAGAGGGGATGTCATGCTCATGGGTAATGATCATGAATGCCCTATTGGTGGTATTAGAATAGTTGGGATCAGAATGTATGACAGGGTGACTAGGGAGTTAAAGAAAGTGAGGTTCGTTCCGCAGTTGTTGAAGAACATCATTTTACTTGAAGTTTTAGAGGCAGCAGACTATAGGGTGATCTTAGAGGATGCATATTTGAAAGTCATAATGGGGTCAATGATTGTAATGAAAGGCGTCAGAAAGAATAATTTGTACTATTTGATTGTGAGCATGGTGATAGGTAGAGCGCTGATGACTTCTATTGATTTAGCTAGACTGTGACATTTGAGGAGGCTGAGACATTCGAGTGTTGATTCCGTGCATGGATTGGAGAGATGTACTTTAACCTACAATTTGAAGTCCTATGAACATATTGGTGTGAGCAAGAAGACCAAGGTAAAGTTTGACACTTCTATTTACTGAGAGAATGGCTTTCTAGATGATGTTCACGTAGGCATTTGGGGGCCTTCAAAGGAGGTATTATTGGGAGGTAATAAGTATTTGGTTTTCTGTGTTGAAGACTATTCTAGGCATTTGTGAGTTGCAACTAAGTCCTATTTGAGTGAATTCCTAGTAGTCGACAATAGGTGGAAGAACTGTATAGAGACTAAGACAGACATAAAGTACAAGAGAGATCTGTTTCTGTATTTGTGCCGAGCTCAAGACAGTTTGAGACACTTCATTGGAAAGAAAATATTGGGGCAACGAGATGAGATGACAAATTTGATAGGTTATTCCCTGCTGGAGAAGGATCAGTGTTTGATATCAAGCAGTGGTTTGCAGAGGGGTTTTGGTGATGAGGCTGTGACATATTGTTGCCATCTTATTTATAGGTTGCCGTCTGCCGCAATTGGAGTATTTGGATCTGGTGGAGCTACTTCAGATTTTGGGTTACTTCGGATATTTGGATGCCCAACATATTATCACATCAAGGATATAAAAATTTGATCCGAGTGCACATTTGGGATTCAGATGCGTGTTTGGTTACCAATTATGGGATTTTGATATTATTCTGAGCAGTATTATCACATTTGACTCTCAGCTGTAGGCATCAAGAATTACCTATAGGTTTCCGCACGTAGCTCGAGATGGAGAGAAGATGATGAACATTATTATCCAAGTTAAGGAGGATTATCTGACACCGATAAGCGTATGAAGCGAGTCGACGAAGCTTACGAATCAACAAGAAAACAGAATAACAAAGAGACGATCCGATTAGGAGTTACGTCTCACTCATGAAAGGTGAAGCGCCACTCGTGTATCATCGGTTCCACATATGATTCACATATGGTAGGTTGTAGATCTCTTCAGCTTTCTAACGCACTTTGAATCGCATCATTCCGAGATCGGACAGGAAAATTACAGGGAAAATAGTCAAAGCGCGTAAAACGACACCTCGGTCGAAAACCGAGACACAACAAGTGTCTCAGCCAGCCGAGACATGAATTGTGTCTCGGTGAGCCTTGTGTCTCGGTTAGCCGAGACACAAAGACTATCTCAGGCCCCAAAACGCTATTTTTTATAGTTTTTGCCGGTTAACTACCTATATTTTGGTATATTTTGATCCAAAACCTCTCCAACTGATTTGAAAATATCTTAGAATGTGGTTACAACTAAAGATAAGAGGGAATTAGTCATTTTTATTTGAAAACCGAGCTTCTGAAGCCTATAAATACAAGCCTAGAGCCTTTATTTGCACAGATTCAAAATTCTCGAGCCTCAGTGAAGCCCTGTCAAACTGAAGAGTGAGGAGCACAAATTTCAGAGAGGAGAAAGAAATCTCAACGAGCTATTCAGTTTAAAGAGGAAGAGTTCGAGAGATCTGCATCCATTCATCCATTTTCTTAAGATCGTACCTAGCTGCGATTCTCGAGAAGAGTGATTATCTCGCTTTGCCGAGATAGTTAGTTTAGTTTCTTGTCTCCTTTGCAAGGCAACGAAATCTATATTGGATCTGATCGCTCAGTGGTCCACGGATAAACCCTGATACAGACAAAGATCCCACGCAAACAACGGGTGATAAACGTTTGTTATGTGTGTTTTAATAGAGTTGTAATCTTTTGTTTTCATTTTTGTTAAGTTCATTATAACGACTGAAGTTGTAATGTGTCCACTAATGAAAGAACCAACTTTCCACCAAAACACGCTAGCGGCTACAGTGGGAGCCAACAGCCTCGCTGCCGAGGCTGTTGTGTCATAGCCGCTGATCAAGATCCATGTGGACGAAGAGATCGAGTATGAATTCGACCAATAGAAGTTCGAGGAATACATCTCCTCCTCCTCCTCCTCTAGATCTTCCTCTCCCTGCAAGCGCAGGAGGACCACTTCCCTGAAGAAGATTCGTTAGTCTTCAGATCTGAAGACTCAGGGTGATAATCTTCACCCGAATGCTACTGAAGCCTCCTCTCTGGCATCCAGGAAAGCCAGATCTGACATTTGTGACAACTTCTCGAAGTTCAAGGAGTTGCCCGTCGAGGGTGCACCAGTGCTGATGAAGAGGGACTGCCAGAGGCGCCGCCAACGTCTTACCCGCCAATTCGCCAAAGCTTTGGAGCATGTGGAAGAAATCCGTTACCAAGCGGATTTAAAGTTCAGAAAGCGCCAAGTGGCTAAGCCGTCGTCACAACAAGCACCGGGATCCTCCTCTCAACCGCCGACTAACAAATGGGTTCATGTCAAACGAACTCGTTCTACTCTCAAGGAGTGCATCGAGAAGCGTCGCATACTTCTTGTGCATGCCCGGATCCTTGTGCGAAAAGCACAAGAATTACAAAAGGAAGGGATGGTCAAAGAATCACAAAAATCCAAACAAGTCTGGGTGCCAAAGGCTAAAGCAGCGCCTAAAACGACACCAAAAACAACCAAGACGCCCCTACTTGGGGAGAGACACCAGTCGTGTCTCTCACTGAATTCCAGCTCCAAGGCTGCTTCCAAGCCTCCGTCAGCCTTCGATCCCGCTCCTCTCGTTCTCGTACCTCCGGTGAAGCCTTATGGCAGCGTGGATCTCTCCAAATTCAGAATTCCATTGAAGGATCGTCTTGGTCCCCTACACGAAAATCAAGGAAAATCTCCTATTAAGGAACGCTTGGGTCCGCTAAATAATTCCTGAACAACTATTCAGACTGAGGGGCGTACGTGCTCTTCTAACAAATTAATTCCTGGAACCACCCGCTTAGGGGTGCGTGCGGAAAATCAGGAGCCTGTTAAAGTTTCACCCTCACAAAGGTGTGATTTCAAATGAGTGACTCCTATGAGCACCAATAAGGCGTTACCTAATCAGAAGAAGACGCGTCCGATAGACGACTGAGTTATACCTGAAAGAACAAGTGAACAGCCGATAGGTTGCTCTGACTACAATGCCGACGAGTTGTACTATCGGACTGGGGGTGAGTCTCGAAAGAGAAATACCCCGAAAATAGACTCTCACTCAGGGCAATACTATCAGAATGTAGCTGGCCCAAGACCACTCAACGGAGAGTATCAGTATTCGAGAGGATCTCTACTGAAGCGTCCAAACCTAAACCAAGGCGCTTCTGTAAAAGAAGATCAGCCGATCAGGGTGGCGAACTTTCAGAAGTCACCATCAACATGATCGATAAGGGAAAGTACACGACACTTTAGTCCCTGTAATGACCATGAATTTTTGATACTAGTTAAAATAATATTTTATTATTTTAAAATATTAAATTATTATTTTTAAAAGAATATTTGTATTTTCTCAATTTTCTCGAATTTTCTATGATTTAAAAATCTGATTTTATATTTATTTAATGATTTTGATAATTATAAATTAACTTGTTACGGTGAAAACTTTTAAATTAATATTTGTTTTATTACTGTTATTGTTATTATAAGTATTGTATTAATTATAATCTTTTTCCTAACTATTCTTATTTTTTCCTAATTATAAACCATAACCCTAAATCTATGTATACCCTCTCTCTCTCTCTCTCTCTCTCTCTCTCTCTCTCTCTCTCTCTCTC
>BQKN01000186.1:53175-63980 GCA_022839385.1 Asparagus kiusianus
GGTTGGACCGCGAGCCCTCAACTCGAAGTGAGGGGAACAGGGGGGGTGGGCTCCACTGTGAGGCCCGCCCCCTGTTCCCCTCACTTCGAGTTGAGGGCTCGCGGTCCAACCGCAAGCCAAATAGCAGGGTTCTAATATCACACACCTGACCCGTGGCCTCGTAGGCGTGATGTATGTCATGGGACCCACTGAGTGTGACAAATTTGGATCAGATCAATGTCTAAAATGACTAGTTATTGTTGCAAACACATAACCTCGTGCACTACTCGCTAGTCAACCAGTGACATTGAAGTCAAAGAATGACGGAGATATCTACCGCGACAAAAAGCATAATATAAAGAAATATGACTTCTGCTGGTCAATAATTGAGATAGTGTGTAATCATCAATATCCTCAATTGAAAAATACTTTTAAAATCCAAGCTTCCAGATACTTTTAAAATCCAAGCTTCCATCAGTAGGCTATGAATACTAGCAGCTTGTACATATAAGCAACATAACCATAAGCCAAATAGCATTTTGAGGAATTGTCACAGGCTTCCATGGAAACTCAGCGCTTTGTTGATTGGAGAGGAAATCCCATAAGCAAGAAAAAGCACGGGGGAATTAGAGCTGCATTCTTCACCCAGTGTGAGTTGTAATGCAAATCAGCTGTTTTCTTCCGATTACATGCTTTCATATTTCTGAGATAAGATCTACTTGCCCTTTTGACTTTGTCCCTTTCGATCTAAATCTAGAGCTAATGGGGAAAAAACACAGGCATAATGTGATAGCACAACTTTGCATATATTTAGCTTATTAGAAAGGCATCATCTGTTCCCAAAGAGAACCTTAGCAGAGCCTCTTTGTGATTACATGCCACCAAAGGATTAAGGAACAAAATTGATTAGTAACAGTATGCCCACTATGAATGAGCAAAAGAAATTACTTTATAATGCACTTTTTAGATTGAGTTTTCTCAAATTTAATTAATTATTAATAGGTGATGAAAGAAGATAGACATAGTATGCAAAAAAAAAAAAAAAAAATTTAAACTAGGGAAGATGGGGAGTTTGTGTGTTTTTCTGAAGGCTGACTTTTGTTCGTCAATATTGCAGTCATGGTGACAATGACAAACGTTGCTTACATACCGAGCTCGTTTAACCTGGTGACTTATCTTCGTGACACCATGCACACAGGAGTTGCAAAATCTTCAACCATGAGCACAAATTTCATTGGCATCTCTTGCGCTTTTGCACTGTTCGGAGCATTCCTATCAGATTCGTACATCTCTAGATTCAAAACCATGCTCATCTTTGGTCCCTTCGAGTTCTTGGTAAATCTTTGCACTTTTCAATTCATTCCTCGTACTTTGAAGATAATGGCTAATTTCAAAAGAAAACAATTAGTAGAAAAATTTCAAATGAAAACTGTACACCTTTTTTCTCTCTCCAATTTATGATGAGTTCTCTAAATGAAACAAGAGCCAGTAAAAAGATGCAGCTTGTAGAAAATCGATTAGTCGCAAGACAATGGGAGCCCACAAGTCTACAATACAAGATGACTACTCAATATATAGGTACGTGATGCAATTATCTAAAAATTACACTCATATCAGGACCTCTGGAAAAACATCACCCAAGTCCCATCATATACAGTCCATAAACGACTACATGAGTAAGTCTTTATCCAGATCAAAAAAAAAAAAAATCAGTAGACTTGTCTATTAAAATACATGCTAAGATTGACTTATACAGTGCTTTTACCTGTCAATCCAATCATGCTTGAGATTATGAAAGAAACATCTGGATTCACTAAGCAGAGTCTTGTCAGGAAATTCGTGTAGGATGAAGTCTCTGAAATACAAGGTTGTATGGTCCCAGTATCACATGAACATGTTAGACATTATACGCCACAACGATTTCGAGTGTCTTTGAGTGTCCTAAGGCATCCAACATGGCAAACTTAAAGTAGTGTGATCCAGGGACACAAGCGATACACCCACATTTTATGGGTCCATATTTTATAGTGGTAGATTATATTTTAACACTACATGTTCAATTAAAAGATCAACTTATACTACTTTCATCTTCGGGTGAAGCCACCAGATTACAGCCATGATATTCTTGACTTATTTTCAACTGCAAGTAATATAAACATGTTCATATATCTCTGGCAGGGTTATGGACTCCTAGCACTTCAAGCACATTATCCCTCACTCCATCCTCCACCCTGCAACACCTCAGGCCAATTAAACGACTGTCAGCAAGTCCATGGATCTAACTTGGTTCTTCTTTACATAGGACTCTACACAGTTGCTCTTGTAGAAGGCTGCATGAGAGCATGCTTAGCATCTTTTGGCGGAGACCAATTTGATAGCGAAGACCCAGTTGAGTCACAACTCCAATCCAGCTTCTTCAACTGGTTCACGTTTGGTATTGGCTTAGGAGGTTTCACAGGCCTAATTCTCATTGTGTGGCTAGACAACAACAGGGGATGGGACTATAGCTTCGGAGTCTCAGCTCTTCTATTTCTCATAGGACTCTTAGTTCTGGCTAGCGGCTTCCCATTATACCGTATCCAGAGACCGGAAGGAAGCCCTCTAGCTCGGATTTCACAGGTAGAAAGGGTTAATGTTACTAAACTTTGGAAATAGTTTTTCTTTTAGATTTCCTTCAATTGATTTAGTTGACTTCCTCCTTCTAAAGGTCATTGTAGCATCATTCAGAAAGAGAAACCTCACTTTGCCTGAAACACTAGAAGAATTGCATCTGGAAGAGAGTACTGAAAAGATTTCTCATACTAAGGGTTTGAGGTAAGAGAGGCTACTTGAACAAGATATCTTAATAGAAAGAGTATTTATCTTCGTATGGTTGACAATCAACAGAAATGATTTCTGAAACCTGTAACGTTAATTCTGACAGATTCCTTGACAAAGCTTGTATAGATCATGGAAAATCTGGAGCCTGGTCATTGTGCACCGTAACACAGGTGGAGGAAACAAAGATACTCCTTAGGATGGTTCCAATATTCCTCATCTCTGTGCTCAACTACACTCCAATTACCCTGCTCTTAACCTTCACAGTGCAACAAGGAAATACTATGAACACCAAATTCGGGAAGATCCACATATCTCCCATTAGTCTATTCATACTCCCCATAGTCCTTCAGACCGTGACCCTTGTAGTCTATGACCGGTTCTTTGTTCCCTTCGCTAGAAGGATCACAGGCTTCTCTAGTGGTATCACTCACTTTCAACGCATTGGCACCGGTTTTGTGGCAATAATCATAGCAACCGGCATTGCAGCCATAGTCGAGAGAAAAAGATTGAAAATCATAGAAGAAAATGGATTAGAAGACTTGGGATCTGGTGTTCCGATGTCTGTACTTTGGTTGACAGCACAGTTCCTTTTCCTTGGCATAACTGACGCAACTGCGTTCCCCGGTTTATTGGAGTTTTTCAATAGCGAAGCCTCTAGAGGGATAAAATCCTTGGGGACTGCAATATTTTGGTGCACTCTAGGGTTGGGCTCTTTGATGGGCACATTTCTGATTGACATGGTGAACAGAGTTACTAGGCACGGCGCAGGGGGGAGAGGATGGTTAGAGGGGGACACACTGAACCAGAGTCGTTTGGATCTCTTTTACTGGTTTCTTTTTACTCATGGAGGGGTGACGTTCTTGATTTATTTGTACCTTGCAAAGAGGTATGTATACAGGTGTGATCCTCGCGTTAATAATGCCTGGCATGCTAGCTTGTAGTGCTCCAATCCTCCTATGGAGGACAGATCTAAAGTATTTCAATAGTACGTGAAGGAAAATTACTATGTTCTTAAATAAAAGCAGTTAATGGAATATTATAATCAGCAAGAAACACACTTACCTTAACCCCAGTCTTCTATAGGTTCCATGTTTCCTCCTCTAATCAAATTCATAAAATTCATGTCAGAGGTTAATGGTAGTGATTTATCTCCCATTTAACGATTTTCTCCGAAAAGACAAAGAAGAAGAAGAAGAAGATATATTACAGGCGCCGCTCTGTTTATCCAAGTCAAACACTGAAAGTTTATGTTGAAATTGATATGGGAAAAATAAGAAAGAGTTGCAAATAATCATACTCTCTGATCGCGTACGCACTGACTTTGATTTCTCCTTGAGTTTCCAACACTTTCTTAGCACAAGAAACCGCATATGAAGTGAAACTATGGAAAATGTATTAGAAAGGGGAAAAGAATTCTGTATGACATAGATCCATGTCGGCATGATATTCAATGGGCATATATATACTTTAACACGCGTAGAAATAATTCAGATACCCAGTTATCAACTATCACAAATGATGACCATTAGTTCACCCCCCTGATATGGAAATCCTTCAAATACCTTCCTGATTTTTTTTTTTTTTTTTTTTGTGTGTGGTTACCCTCAAGTTGGAAGACAGGACAATACGTAAGGCAATAAAGATATTTCTTATATCATATTAAAGTGTCAAAAAATATCACGACAATAACTAAAGATGCTTCTACCTTCATCTTCAATGTGCTCGTACTCGATGTTTCTACCTTCACCCTCCATACTAACTTGAGTGCTCAAATCCTTCAATATTGGACGAAAGAGTTGCTATGTAAAGTGTTTTTAATGATATGTTTGGAAAATTCATATGATCTTAATAAAGAATTCAATGAAATTTAGGATTAGTAGAAAAAGTAAATACCTTAACCCCAATTGGTCTTTTAAGTTTCATGTTTCCTCTTCTAATCTAGTGTTACCTTAAATAGAAACTCATATAGATTCATGAAGTTTTCTGTCAGGTTGTTGATTGTATTGAAATTTATTTCCCATGAAGTAATTTTCTCAAAAGAAAGATATATGACAGGCATCACCAGTGTTTGTCCAATATATGTAAAAAAACTGAAAGTTTACACTTAAATTGGTGTTGAACCTCTAGGGTTAAAATTTGTTCGACATCCTATCCTTTGGTTCTCACCCGATTATCTATGTGCTGTCAGTTTCATTTCCTTTTTGTACTTATGCGAACCTGAACTTATCATTGTAAAAAGAATCTTTCAAAAATGTCTTAGAACAATCCTCAATATCTTATATACTTTACAGTCGTGTTCGAAGCTCTAAAACTAGTTTATTTGTCATAGGAGTATCTCTGAAATTTCTGAAAACCGCAGGCACGTTTCTTTAATTTCTGAAAGCTGTAGGGGGTATTCCTGATTTCTGAAAACTACAAACTGATCTTAACATATTCTGCTATTCTAGACTCAGACCTGGGTTCTTTCACCATTATGCATTGATTTCATAGGGAATTTGGTGATGGTTGGACTCAAAGGTAATACCCTATGAGTTGAAGAGTCTTGAAACAATTTCCACCCTTTCCCATTTTCTGTAGCTGTTTTGCTAATATTACATGTCCTGAATCATTTAACCAAACCTTATTCTATATAAAATCAAACTGAAACCTGGGCTACAATTTGGTTTGGTGTCACTCAACGGAAACTAGCAAGCAAACTGAAATCAGCATAAGGCCTCGGGAACCGAGGGGATCATACAAAGGCTCAAACTAAAGTCTAAATATTCTTACTGCTGAGTGCTGAAGATATGTCGGCTACCGTAACTAGTACAGGCACGATATCTGCTTGGGTTAGATGGATAACTAAGGTCAAAGCTTATGGCTATGACAAGCTAGTACAGTTGCAGTATGTGTTAAAAGTTTGGATTAACATCAAACAGGATGGATACCTCAACCTAGATACAAGGACAATATCGACAGAATACGTGATCAAAGTACTATTTAAGCTCAGAAATATACTTTTAGCGCTCTTCCTTGATGTTCTTTTCCTGATTGCTTACATCATGTGGAATATTCTCGTAATACATCATCTTGGAAAGCAACAGAAATTAACAGATATATCAACAGTAATGCAACATTTAAGTCTGGAAAATTATTATCTAAAGGGAATAGATTATATCTCTCCCATGAATAGACATATATCTCTCCCATGAACAGACATCACTGACATATAAGATTCACTCTTTGTACATACAATAGCCATTAACTGGAAGAAATAACAGCAAAATAACTAAATTATGCTTCAAAAGAATATATCAACAAACTGTAGAATAAGATAAAACCCTAATCAATCTTTATTGAGATCATAAGAGAGATATATATAGCCATACAATAGGGTTAAGGTTAATGGGTAACATCCCATTAACCCAATACCCAATACTTAACCTACTACTTAATTTAACACTCCCCCTCAAGCTGGAGCATATATATCTATCATGCCCAGCTTGTCACATATAGTAGAGAACACCTTTGAAGATGTAGCCTTGGTAAGAATATCAGCAAGTTGTTGTGAGGACGGAGTGAATATGAGAGATACTATCTTCTTCTCCCAAGCATCTCTGACAAAATTGCAGTCAACTTCAATATGTTTTGTCCTCTCATGAAATACAGGATTCTGTGCAATGTAAATGGCAGATTGGTTGTCACAATGCATAGGCATGGGTCCAGGTTGAACAAGACCAAGTTCTGTCATAAACTTTCGTAGCCACACCATCTCACAAGCAGTGTGAGCCATTGCTCTGTATTCGGCCTCTGCACTAGACCGCGATACTACATCTTGTTTCTTGCTTCTCCAAGTGACAAGATTACCTCCAATAAAAGTACAGAAACCTGAGGTTGACTTTCGGTCTCCCATATCTCCTGCATAACCAGCATCAGAGAAAGCAGAAATGCGAGTATGCCCATGCTTCTTATATAGCAATCCCTTACCAGGGCAACTCTTGATATATGCCAAAATTTTTAGGGCAGCTGTCCAATGAACTTCTCTAGGTTTGTGCATAAATCTACTCAGTACACCCACTGCAAAAGTAATATCAGGTCTGGTAACTGTCAAATAGATTAGCTTACCAATCAGTCTCCTGTATTGTCCAACATCTTCTAGTAAAGAGGTATCATCACGCCACAAATCAATATTTGCCTCCATTGGAGTGTTTGAAGGTTTGCATCCCGAGAGACCTGCTTCTTCTAGTAAATCTAGCACATACTTCCTTTGGGACAACAACATGCCATGCCTTTGATATGCAACTTCAATCCCAAGAAAATATTTTGGTTTTCCCATGTCCTTAGTGACAAAATGACGGTTTAGATACTCCTTGGTCTCTATTAAGGCAACTGAATCACTCCCAGTGAGCAGAATATCATCAACATAAACAGCTAAAATAACCAAACCAGTTGTTGTGCGTCGAAGAAAGACAGAGTGATCAGAATGACAGCGTTGGAAACCAACACTAGAAATAACCTTGCTGAATTTATCAAACCAAGCTCGCGGACTCTGTTTTAACCCATAGATGGCCTTTCTCAGTCTGCAGACAATATTCTCCCCCTGAGCAACATACCCAGGAGGTTGCTCCATATAAACCTCCTCGTCCAAGTCACCATAAAGAAAAGCATTCTTCACATCTAGTTGATGCATAGGCCAATCCAGATTAACAGCCAGAGAGAAGAGAATACGAATGGAGTTTAGACGCGCAACAGGAGAAAAAGTCTCAAAATAATCAATACCATATGTCTGAGTATATCCTTTAGCAACTAGGCGAGCTTTATATCTATCAACAGACCCATCAGGGCGATATTTCAAGGTATACACCCATCTGCAGCCAACCACAGTTGCTCCAGTAGGGAGAGATACCATATCCCAAGTCCCTCTAGAAAGCAGTGCATTCATCTCCTCATCCATAGCCTGTTTCCAGGCGGGTACTAACAAAGCTTCCTCATGTGACCTGGGTAAAGATATAGTGGACAAGGACAAAGCAAACTGACGAAAGGATGGGGTAAGACGGTCATAAGAGACAAAAAGAGAGAGAGGATATTTTGGGCAAGACCGTTTACCTTTGCGAAGAGCAATAGGAACATCTAAGTCAGAAGAGATATGGGGCTCGACATGAGATGAACCTGCAGCTGGAGAAGAGTTGTCAGTAGGAACAGAGACAGGCGTATGTACTTTAGGACGGCGAGAGTACGTCAGTAGAGGCTGTGGTGCAGCAGCCACAGGAGCAGATACAGGAATAGTAGTAGGAGCTGTAGATGGTAGAGGTACCTGTGGACTGACAGAGGTAGTGGAACCGGTGGAAAAATATGGGACAGACTCAAAGAAGGTAACATCAGCAGAAACAAAATATCTCCTGGTGGTTGGATGATAGCACCTATACCCTTTTTGAGTACGTGAGTATCCAACAAACACACACTTAATGGACCTAGGAGATAATTTATCCAACCCAGCAGTCAAATCCTGAACAAAACACGTACAACCAAAAACTCGAGGAATCACAGAAAAACGTTTTTTAGCAGGATAAAGACAGTGGAATGGTATCAAACCATCAAGAACAGAGGAAGGCATTCGATTAATCAAATAACAGGCAGTGAGGACAGCATCAGACCACAAGTACTTTGGAATATTCATATGTATCATCAGCGTTCTAGCAACATCTAGAATATGTCTATGCTTTCTCTCAGCAACTCCATTTTGTTGTGAAGTGTGAGAGCAAGAAGTTTGATGAATAATACCATTAAGAGCACAAAATTTAGAAACGTCATTTTTCATATATTCCAAAGCATTATCAGTGCGAAGAATATGAACAGAAGTAGAGAACTGGGTTTTTATTTCATTATAAAAAAGTTCAATAACATGCGGGACTTCAGACCTCTCTTTCAACAAATATAGCCAAGTCATGCGAGAGAAATCATCAACAAAAATAATGAAATATCGATAACCCTTCACAGAGGGAACACGACAAGGACCCCAGACATCAGAATGAACTAACTCAAACGCAAAACTACTGCGTTTATCGACACGACTCGGAAAAGAAGCACGATGGTGCTTACCCAGTTCACATGACTCACAACCTAAAGAAGAAAGAGAAGACTGAATAGTAACTACTGATTTAAGTTTTTGAAGTGAAGGATGACCCAGACGCCAGTGCCACAGTAAGGTAGAATCAGGCTGTGCTGCAACAAGACCAGCACCCGGCACACTGTCGTCCAAATAGTACATACCTCCTCTCTCATGCCCCGAACCAATCGTCCTCCCAGTTGCTAGGTCCTGAAAAACACAATAAGATGGAAAGAATGTGACTTTACAGTTATTTTGCTTTGTAAACTTGCTAATGGATAACAAGCTAACAGGAAATTTAGGAGCATATAACACATCAGTGAGTTTCAAGGAGGAAGTAGCATGAACTACTCCAGCACCAAGAACTGGAGAAAGTGTACCATCAGCGATGCGAATAGAGGGAAACTTATCAGAAAAATATAAAGTGTCAAAGCGATCCTTTATACCTGTCATATGGGATGAGGCTCCAGAATCTAGTACCCATGGTTCATGAGGAGAAGCTATGTAAGCATCCATACCTGAAGAGGATGCATGAGTAGCCGAATGACTGTTTTGAGAGAGCTCTAGCTGGCGGAACCTCTCATAATCTGCCTTAGAGATCTGAACAGTAGGAATAGTAGCAGTTTGATTGTTAGGAGTAGTAGTAGAAACAGGTGAGTGAGTCGACTCGGCATCGGCTACTTGGGCCCATTGAGGACGGCCAAACTTCTCCCAGCACTTCTCAGAAACATGATTGGTCCTCCCACAGTGACTACACTGACGTGAACCCCTATCAGAATCACCATGTCGCCCACCAAAGGAGCCACGTCCTCCCACAGACTCACGACCACGACCACGACCACGACCGCGGCCTCTGCCTCGACTAGAGAACATGGCAGACTGATCCACTGAATGTGGAGAAGGTGCAGTAGTAGCAGAAGTAACACCAGTAGAGACCTGCATGACTCTGGAGAATGTAGCAGTCAGGGAGGGAATCGTATCGCCACCCAATATTTGTCCCCGTACCTGAGACTATAAATTAGGGTGCAGTCCAGAAAGAAACTTGGAGACAGCCAGATCGCGGCGATACCCCAACAATGTCGCCGCATCAGCTACTGCAGGCTGATGCATTTCTAGTTCGTCTATCAGTCCCTTCAACTCACCAAAGAACTCTGGAACTGTCTTGTCGCCCTGCTTGATCGCAAATAGTCGCTCATAAATCTCAAAAACACGGGAAACATTCTTCTCATTCCCGTACATAATCTTCAGGCTGTCCCACATTTCCTTTGCAGTGGTTACAAACATAACACTGCTACTGATCTGTGCTTCCATACTGTTGAGAAGCCAAGTCATAACACAGTAATCAGATAAGAGCCATGAGTTGTAGGTGGGATCAGATGGTGGCGGTGGAGATGCCAGAAGATGAGGCAGTTTGCTCTGAGCGCCAATGAAGATCCGGAAAGCTTGTGCCCAGAGCAGATAGTTAGTACCATTCAACTTAATTGTAGTCCCCAAGACTACTTTTGGCGCAGAGGTTTCTCCAGCAACAACAGGAGTAGTAGATGATGAGATATCAGACATCGAAGTAGTAGTCATATTTCAACAATGGTAGATAGATAGTAGTCAGTAGTAGAGATTCGGAGCAGGATGATATTTCAGAGAGCCTTGGCTTCTGTTTGCACAAAGGCTCCAGTCAAACCTTCTCTTCCAACCCTTGTTGTATGCAGTGAAAATTTCGGCAGCACCTCTGCTGCACAACAAGAGTAGGATTTTCAAACAAATTCTTGTTTCTCAGAGGAAACAAGAACCAAAAAAACAGTTATATCTCATCGATGTGAGAGTTAAACTCTTCCTGTCATCAGTTCGAGGACTGAGTCGAGGGAATCCATGTCAACTCGAGGGTCGACAGGATGTGGGGGGGGGGGGGGCAGCGGCAGGGGGC
>BQKN01000186.1:86878-100225 GCA_022839385.1 Asparagus kiusianus
TTTCAGATTGATCTCGTGACAGGTTATTGTAGAAATTCGGAAAGCGTTTCAGGTATTCTTTTAATATTTAATTAATTTTGATTAATAGTCATGATATGCTTTTTCCGCTGCGTTGTATGTCATGATTCCAACAGATGGTATCAGAGCGGGTATAGAATCCAATCTGTAATAATTTAATCGGATTAAATTATCTTATTTTGATTTATTTTTGACATATTTAATTGGATTAAATTTAAAAAAAATGGTCGAAAAGTCCGGGTACTGTTCACAGCCAGGAAACACTGTTCACGACCGGTGATGCTGTTCATCTGCCGGAAAATATTGTTCATCTTCCGTGGTTGCTGTTCATCGGGTTACAATTCATCTCAGTTTAATTTGTTAAACTGAAATTAATTAGATTAAATTAAAAGTTTGATTAGATCAAACTATAGTTTTGTTGTTCAAGGGTTATGATTATTTGATTGGATTAAATTAAAATTTTGATTAAGATCAAGATTAGGGCTCGGGTTACTGTTCATGTTCTCGGATTACTGTTCATCCGCAAAAAAATTGTTTTTGATAGAGATCAATTGAGGGTTTTTGATATGATTCTTTGATTAGATCAAGTATTTTAGTTATTTAATTTGATTAGATGTGATCTAATTAGGTTCTTTAATAATAATAAAAAGAAAATTGGGATGATCGCCGGCGAGGTTGACACGCCGGAGATCGGCCACCGCCGATGCGGTGCCCCGCCGGCTGCGGCGGGCGAGTCGCCACCGCCGCCGCCCAACTAAGGGAGGCGGCGGGCCATCCACATACTTAGCCCAAACCCTAAATCTTCTTTGAAGAAGATGAAATCTTATTGGGTTTATTTTCATTAAGGGTTATGAACCCAAACCCATTAAGATTTAAATTTTAGTTGAATGAGTCTGACCCGCAAACAGAACCAAACCCGAACCCTATTAGATTTAAATTTTATTGTAAAATTAATCTGAGACCCCTGATTGACCCAGAAATTGTTCTGAAGTCCATCAGGTTCTCAAACACGCTATAAAATTAGTTATAGCTCCCTGAAAAACCCAAAAACTGTTCTGGAGTCCGTGAGTATTGATGAATTGCTATCAGACCCCTGTTTGATTCAGAAACTATTTTGAAGTCCACCAGTATTGATGAATAACTGTAAAATTAGTTACAGACCCCTGTTTGATTCAGAAATTATTCCGAGTCTACTAGTATATTAATTTTGATGTGAAATTAGCTTCACCCTCCTGATTGATTTTGAAACTGTTTTAAGATCCATCTGAATATATAGACTAATTTTTGATTAGTCCCTAGCAGTTGTAGAAATTATTCTAAAGTCCATATGCATGTATAGTTTAGTTTCTTTTATTGAAAAGATTATCTAACTCTTAGTGAATTGTTAGAAATGATATTGTATCTTGTATATTTCTGAAATATTGTTTGTATTATACTTGTGATATGATCAGGTTGATTTTTAAATTGTTTAAATTCAATAATTCATGTGATTAAAGTAATACATGAAAATTTACTATAAGGTCCAGAATTGTTCTGAATTTCCTTTATTAAATAAGACAGTTTAGAATTTATTAGAAATTGACTGTTGTTATTTTCTCTCAGTTATAATAAATAACAAAAGTTGTATAGAAGTGTAGATAGATTAATTTTTTAAGAAATATAAATCTAAAGGTCTTTCATCATAGAGATATAACTTGGAGAATAATTTTTTAACTTATCTGATGCCATCAAGGATAGGATTTGTTAAAATTTATTATCTAGTTATACCTCGCATAAGGATGCCAAATATTTTATGTATAATAGGACCACTAGACTAAAATAGGTAGTGCCACCTGTTTTATATAAAATAACTGGATTGATGGGTTAACACTTCATTGATGTCTTGGGGTGCTCGCTAAAATAGTGAGGCACATCTTACATCAAAGACCAAAATTTAAAGGAAAATCGTTAATTGTTAATGATTGAATAGATGATTCTACCTTGTTTAATTATATTCGATCTTGAAAATCTGGAAGTTTATAATTAAACTTGGATTTCCTGTTCACATTTAAATAAATGAGAGAAATGTTAAATGTGAAATCATTACTTAAAATATCCCTATAATGATTGTGCAATAATAAAATAATAACTTGCAATATTTGTGTTATTATATTTTGCTTATACATGATGACTAAATTTTGTCATTTTGATATGTTATTGAATGATTATAAATTAGATAGCCCGAACTATTGGATTGGAAAAGAAATCTATTTAATTTTCTAATGCTGAATTTTTGACCTATGATTGTCTAAGGTGACATACCCGCTTAACCAGATGTAACTGATGATAAAGATCATCGGTCATAATCCTGCTTAAAGATATTAATGATAAAAGTAATGTTCGTAAGATGAAAATAGATATATATTTTCATAAGATGTTTTGATATATATTGACAAATTAGATTTCTTGGAAGTTAAGATCGAAATCAAATGTTGATGTGATATTTACTTTCTAATCGCACCCCTTGTTCAATTTAACTATCACTATATTAGAATTGAACAACTTGTTAAAGAAAAAGTGAAAAGAATATTATTAAGCAGGTTAAATCCATAATGATGGATATCGAACTGGATTGTCCAATATTAAGAAAAGAAAATTTTCTTAAGAGGGAAATCTAAAAAGTAAAATAGGTTTCTAAACATGAAGCGAAAATTTAAATAATGAAAGTCATTAAAGAAAATTGTAAAGGTTGCATTATGTCACTTAATAAATAAATATCTTTTGAAGACAGTTCACCCATTGATTAGTAGAGTCTACTAATGTGAATGATTTTTATATATGATGTATTCATTCTAGTTTATCTTTACATACTTACAAATTTGTTGTAAGAGTACATGAAAAGATTAACTTTGACAATGAAAATAAAAGCCCTAGTTTCAGCATTGTAAATAAAAATAATAATAATAAGAAATTTGTTTCTGTTTTGAGTGAAGGGCATGAAATAAAACTTAAAGATTGTCTTAATGTTTCTTAAAGTTAGAAGAAATTTGATTTTTATTTTCTAAATTTTATAGTAGTGGTTTTCTATTTTCTTGTAAAATAGAATTTCTATTAAAAGTTTAGAAATTGCTTTGTTGATAATTATGAAATTAAAACCGTTTATTTTTCATGATTGTCACCCTTAACTCTTATGTAATGTTATTGGAATTGATAAATCTCTTAAAATATAGATTGGATCAAGGTAATCCCAATGTTTTAAATGTCGGATGTCGGGTTCATGTCGGTTGGCCAAAATTCATGTCGGATAGCGGAAATCGGGGATATATCGGGGACATGAAAAAAAATATCGGATTGCCATATCGGATAGGTTGATATAATATCATAAATAGAATCTTCACATACATGATAATTATATTGTCTAAACATATGAAAAAGTACATAACTTATTGATGTTAGGATCACTAACCAATTGTAGACACCTGATTTCCGAGTCGGGTTTTTCAAACTTGACCCAATAAGCTTAAAACCGCTTTTTCTGAAATTTGGCCGATATTTCTTGGCCGCAATGGCGCCCGACATACCCGATATTTTCCGACATGTCCCCGACATGACCTCAGAAACGCAATACGCATTGAAATGAAGGATATCGTGGCGGCTAGGGTATAAATCCGCCATATCGGCCGCCATGTCCGACATGGCGGCCGATATTTAAAACACTAGGTAATCCAACTTATCTTTAGCACAAAAATATTAGGTTATGTTAATGTTGATAAGATCAATAAATTGATAAAGGATAGTCCTTTGAATTTTCTAAATTGGAATATTTCTCAACTTGTAAATATTGTCTAAGAGACATATGACCAAACTATTTTTCTAAAATAGTGCTAAAGCTCTTGCGTACTCTTGACTTCATACATTCAGATGTATATGATCCTTTAAATGTTAAAGTAATAGTTAAATATTCTTATTTTATAGCATTCATATATGATGCAATTATATATTGATGTATTTATGCGATTGCATCATAAATTAGAATGTTATTGAAGTTAAAGAGGAGTTTAATAAAAGTATCAAAGTTATCTAATTTGATCCAGATGACAAGTTCATATTCTTAGGAGTTTAAGAGATTTATGAACAAAATGGAATTGTTAGTACTTTGACATCTACTAATTTATCACTCCTAATTATTTGTCTGGAAGATGGAACTAAACCTTATTCGATATGGTTAGGTTTATGCTGGGCATTAACCTGTTCTTATTTTCTAATAGGTTATGCATTGGAGATTGCATATTATTTATTATGTAGAATTCCTGCCAAATCTTTTTCTTTCACTCCATATTAGACATGGATATGAAGAAAATTAAGTGTATGACGCTTGGAGATCTGGAGTTGTCATATTCACATCAGAGAATAAAATATGGACAAAATGGGAGTCTAAGATAAATAACATCCTACTAGTAGGTTATCCTAAAGAAAGTACTAGGTATTATATTGATAATCCTAGTGTAGTTTTCAGACAATAATTATTACTAGAAATATGTTCTTTTATAAAGTCAAGCTTGATGATTAGGATTTATATAACTCAAGAAGAAAATTTATTTTCTTTAGTGGGAGAGTTATTTAATCCAGTGGGAGAAACTTCAAATGAGTTGAAGATTGTATAAATTTAGTGGGAGCTTTAAGTCATAAAGTAAATGAATATTTACTTACTAAATTTATTGTTGAATACACTGATTACAATTAGGAGATCATATAGGATTTCCATCCACCTGTATAGTTCAGTAACCTTGTTAAAATATATTTGATGAAAAGTAACAAGGAGAATAAAAATCCTAAAACTTACACAAAAGTCATGTTGGACATGATTTCATGTAAGAGACCTGATGTCATATTTGATGATAAACGGGTATTAATTATTGAAGAATTTTTTTCCTCTAATTGTAATATTATAGTTCATAAGGATCCATTTAGTCATTTCAACGTGTTATGAATATAAGATATCAATAAATGGATTTTAAAATAACCTTCTTGAATGGATATCTTTAAGAAGATATTTACATATTATAGATTCAAGAATGTAAAATTCAAGAAGATAAAATTGATTAATTGAATCAATTAAAGTTATGAACTTAATCAATCAAACATTCATTTTGATGAAATGATTTATCATATCCTTAAAAAAATGTGTGTATAAGGAACAATAAAGTAAGTCCATTATATTCCTATCATTGCATGTTGATGACATATTGCTCATTAAGAATGATATTTTAATGTCATGATTAAAAGTATGATTTAGTTCTTTATGAATGATTTTCTTTTGACATTCTATATCATAGATCTTAAACTCTATATAGATAGAGAAATAGATATATAGAATTGTCATAATCTACTTATATGGATAAGATCCATAAAAGATTCAACTTAACAAGATTCCAAGAAAGGAATGGTTCCTATAAGACATAAACAATCACTCTTTAAGGAAATGTGTCCCAAAAGATTGAGCGTTTTAGAAACTGATCTTGTAAGTAGTTTTCAATCCAATCCTAATAATAGAAAGTCTGTTTCGGGTTATATTTATATCATTAATAATAATAACAGAATATGTAGTGCCATGTTAAATCATTAAAAGAAGGAATATGGATTAGTGAGTTACTCTATAAGCTTAATATTATTTCTTGTAATAATTTTTTTTCTCATTATTATTTGATAGTAATGGAGATGTTGCAAGAAGCTTAGAAAGAAAAATTATCTTATTAAATGTTAATAAGAAGAAACATGTTATAGTTTAATAGATGGCTGAGCAGATAACATTTAATATCCTTTTATAGACCATTGTCTTAAAATGTTTTTGACAGATGGGAGTAAGGATTACATCTGATTGGATGTTAGGGCAAGTGGGAGATTGCTAGAATAGTAATAATAATTTTCCCTTGAACATCCAATACAAATTATGTAATAATATTGTAATGTTAATAAATTTAATTGTTGCACATAATTTGGGTATTATTTATATAATTGTTATATATATCCTTAGAAGTTATTTTGTTAGATCATGCACTGTGATGGTCACTTGCTTGGAGATATGATCTAACTTAGAAATTTCTTAAATTTGTGCTTAACCTATAACTAGTAAAGGATAACTTTGTTATAACAAGTTATTATGCATGACACCGATATATGAGATATGGTGGTGGGTCTCAACCATCGGGAATGGAGATTCTCCGGGTGTATGCCATAAGCACGCATTATGATGTGTGTAGCACTAGACCGTATTTGAATTCTCTAGGATGAGTCACCTAAGAGATAAAGAGTTCAAATTGTTACATGGTCCCTTTGACTTGATGATATTGTCATTTTCGATTTGATAATTTAGTATGCTTTAATGTGATGGTTAAGCTTGTTTAGCATGCGCTATACAACTTGAAACATTGGGTTGCTAAATTTTATTTAGAAAAATGATGGATGTCTAGATAGGATCCAGTATGCTCATTATGATGAGTTAATTTATTATGCATTCCCATGAAGCTATTAAATTCCTGCCGGCAGGTGTTTTTGAAAATATTTTTAAAAATTTATTTTCTTATAAAAAAATAAAATATTTTGATGTTTCAAAATGATTTTTATTCATGTTCATGGGAATTGCAAATTTAGGCATGAGCAAATAGGTGAGTTGTCCTGCTTAAATGAATTGCCTAAAATAAATGATACTGGAAGGGAGTGAATGTAAGATATTATTTATTAATAATTAATCCCATATTATGGAAGAGCTTTTATGAACAATTGGTCGGATAGGGATTTGATTGTTAAATTAAAATTATTAATTTGATTAATAATTGGTTCTCGATATGGGACCCAATTGGTCTCACTAATGTCATTAGAAGAGGTATACATGCAATACAATTCTATTTCTATCCTTAATTGTTATGGATAAAGTTTTTGAATAAATCTATTTCTATCATTAACTGTTATGGATAAAGTTTTTGAACAAATCTATTCTATCCTTAATTGCTATGGATAAAGTTCAAGATAATTATGAATTGTTTAAAGTTAAAATCTCTAAGACTAGTGTAATCCTATAAATAGGGTTCATATGTAGCCTTATGAGAAGAGATGGAAAATCTTATGAAGATAATATGAAAAAATAGATTTTTGAGAACTTATCTCTCAGTATTGCTCCTCTACGGTGACAGGTGGATTTCAATTGGAGGTTTTTTCTCTTGAGGAAGCTATTTCCGATTGATCTCGGGACATGTTATTGTAGAAATTCGAAAAGCGTTTCAGGCATTCTTTTAATATTTAATTAATTTTGATTAATAGTCATGATATGCTTTTTCCGCTGCGTTGTATGTCATGATTCCAACACTCACCGCCACTGCCTGATTCATAATGGAGCCCTCCATACCCCTTCTTTGCAGTGATCTAATGGAGATAGTCGATAGAATCAAGTCACTTTGAATCATAATTTCATATGGGTATTTTTCTTTTTGGAGGAAAATTGATGGATTTTCTTGGTTGATTTTTTTAGTATATTTGTTAACTTATATTTTTGCAATATGCCCTTTGACTATCTTTAAATTTATATAGGAGAATTTTTTTTAGTTTTTCCTGATTTTTTTTCTCTTTTGTTTTTTAGGAGCTTAACTTCGGTAAAGATGGTAGGTATGTTATCTTTTTTTCCTTTATTTCTAGTCATCCGTCCCTACTATCACATATGCTATGTTTGGGAGTTCACTGAGGGAAAGGAAGAAAAGGTAAATAAGGGAAGGGAAAGGAATGTGGAGGAAAGGGAATTGTAATATGTTATTTGGAAGTTGAGTAAGGTGGATGAAGGTGAAATTAATATAGCTTGTTGGGGAGTAATAATGGGGGAAGGGAAGGAAAGGAAATATATGTAAAGTTACACAAATGATCTTATACTAATAACACATAATCTTATCAAATCAATACACACAACTCAAATTGACAAAACACACTATATATCTTATCAAAACATAAACAACAATTCTCCAACCAATTTTCTAAGTTTGCCATAGGCATTCATAAATCAGCAACAAGTTTGTAATCGCCAGACAATAACTAAGAAGTGACAAAAAGTTACAATAGCCATCTAATATTCCAAGTTTACCATAAGCATCCATAATTCGGCAACAAGTTTGTAATTGCCATACAATACAAAAATATGACAAGAAGCCATAATTGCCACCAAATACCCAAAAGCATCTATCAAAAGTGGAAAACCAAAATATTAAAGATGAGTAGGTCGGAAGCTAATAATGAGGCAGGGGTGGCGTAGATGCCCTTTGCATCATCCTCACGAGTATTTGCTTCTGCCTCTCCCTTGGACATCCAAGTACTCCCCTTAGATTTTCTGGAGAATTAAGTAAGAATATATACGCATCATCAATGTGTTCGTTGTCGACCCCAATCTCAACCAAAAGACTCCAAAGATCATCCGTTTTAATTATAGTCTTTTTTCGAGCCTTGTTGAATAACTCAGCACTTGCAAGCATTGCTTCAGCCACTATCTATGCCATTATAAATTTTTTTAACACCAACATCCTCCTTTGACTTTCTGATCTTCTTCAGCGAATTTGCTGTTGACCTAGTCTCCATTGTAGCCCCATAAAAGTCTTCTTTGTCAATTGCTTCTTTGACAATATAGTGAGTAATTAGTTAAATTCTAATTTTAACAACCTATGCAAAGATAAGAATTTATGAATTTTATGGATCAAACTTTGGATTGTTGAGTATTTTTGGAGGAATTTGTGCTCCATTGGGTTGCATTAAAAATAACTCTTCCAACTCTATCATAGCTCTTAAAACATTATGAAAATGACGACTCACAGGAAAGAGATCGCCCAAATATCTTACTAACCTCACGAGTAGTTACGTTGTGTCCCAACATATACAAAAATTTTGCAACTTGTTCCTCAATAGTAACTCTTTGAGTTCGTTTAAGCCCGCCATCTCTCTCTAATATTCCACATAATTGATGAAAAGCTGGTGGATTCATTCGGATCATTTTCCTATATACAACCCTTTGTGATAATATTTTTCGTACCATATTAGTTACTTCTCTAGGTTCTTGGGGTTCACTATTTAATCTCCTTCTATTTTCTCTTTGTTGTATGAACCAATAAGCAATCACACAAAGAACATATCCAATTGCACAATGGCATGCATGTTGAAATTTGACCCATGCTTCATCCATTATCTATGTGAGGATATGAAAATAAAAAAATTAGGTTAGAAAATTAAGAATCCTTAATTATACACAAATTAGTGATAAATTTAGAAGCTCTTATTACAATATAAAATGGTAATTACAAATAAATTCAGTTTGTAATTAAACATTTCTCCCTATGAACTAGCAAGATTTGTAGTAATTTTGTGGTAATTACAGTGAGCAAACAGACTCAGTTAGCAGCACACTCCATCTTGTTTTAATCTTGTGTAGTAATTTTGTTGTTGTTGCTCATCACATCTTCAATTATCTTTTTAAATCTAATTTCATTAATAGTTACGTATTTTCAAAATCTTGCAAAATCTGGTAATTACAATGAGCAACAACTCATTCTCATTGATTTTAGATCTTACAAAATCCTGTAAAATCCACATAATAAGTAAAAAAATCTGATAATTACAGTGAGCAACAACTCATTCTCGTTGATTTTAGATCTTATAAAATCTTGCAAAATCCACATAATAAGTGAAAATTTCAGATTTTACAAAATCCACATAATAAGTGAAAATTTCAAATGTAAAATTGTGTGTAATCGAAGAGAAATCATCATAAAGATCAAACCTGAAGGATCAACATCGACGAGGCTGAATGAAGGGGGAACCACGCGGGATGGCACTGGATGATGGGGGACCACGCAGGGAGTGAGACCACCGGGAGAGAGAGCTCGTGCGGGGAGAGAGAGCTCGTGGGAAGAGAGAGCGTGGGAGGGAGAGAGAGCTTGGAGAGAAGGCGGCTACAGAATAGGGTTCACAACATCATCCCTTTTATTTGTTTTGATGGGGGTAAGAATGTCATTACACACACAATGATTCCTTTTACCCTCCTCTACTGCCCGAATGAGGGGGGGAGAAAACCACACGATTTTACCCTCCGTTCCCCTTCCTTCCTCCTCTCTACCCTCCTTACAAAAACTCCCAAACAGGGTGAAAACTGCATTTCTCTTCCCCTCCCCCTCTCTACCCTCCATCCAAACAGGGGGATAGCTTTGAGGTAGAAAGCTAAAATTTGACTTAAATTTTGAATAAATTAAAAATTGAAACTTTTTAAGGCATTTTGATGTCTTTTGACATTAATGTTTTTATTTATTTTCTTTTAATTTTTTATGACAAATTTGGGGGGAAATAAAAATTTTAGGAAATTTAGAAGACATGTATTAGACTAATTTTGTACACCTTTAAATATATAGGATCCGGATCAATCTCTAGCTAGGTGGTAATTAGAGAGTATCAACAATTATTAGAATCTTTACGTACCATGTAGGATTTTCAATATTGTGATAGTGATTTTCGCTATAGTGGTTTTCAAGGCAATGACGGTAATCCTACATGATGTCATCTCTTCAAATTAGAACGAAGGGCAAGAATTAATGTAATTGGATGTAGGCGTCAAAAATTGCCTACGGATTCCCGCACGTGGCTTGAGATAGAGAGAAGACGATGAACGTCACTATCCAGGTCACAGAAGCTTATTTGACGTTGACGAGTGCATGAAGTAAAGTCGGCGAACCGTCGGAAGCAACAAAACTGCAGAATAACTGAACGGGAGCTATGCGTCACTTTAAAAGATGAAGCGTGGATCGAGACGAGAAGAATAAGGGGAAAGCTATTCAAGCTTCAGAGGTGAATGTTGTCAAGACTAGTGGCAACAATTCAAGTTTAGATTCTTTGGGCTATTCATTAGCACTACCGTCAGTTTGTGTTGCCGATTCTACAGGGTGAATGCTGGATTCTGGTGCTCTTATCACATTTACCTTAGGAGGGATTGGTTCTCTAGCTTTCAGGAGTTAGAAAGAGGGGATATCATACTCATGGGTAATGATCATGAATGTCCTATTGGTGGTATCGATACCATTCGTATTAGGATGTGTGACGGAGTGATTCGGGAGTTGGATGAAGTGAGGTTTGTTCCTCAGTTGAAGAAGAACATCATTTCGCTTGGAGTTTTGGAGGCAACAAGCTATAGGGTGATCTTAGAGGATGCATGTTTGAAGGTCACATTTGGGTCCATTGTTGTGATGAAGGGCATTAGGAGGAAGAATTTATATTATTTGATTAGGAGCATGGTGTTTGATAGAGAGCTGACGACTTCTTTGGATTTGGCTAGACTGTGATGATTATTGAGGCTGAGATATTTAATTGTTTATATCGTGCATGGTTTGTTAAGGAGTGCTTTGACTTGCAGTTTGAAGTCCTTTGAGCAACATTGGTATGAGCAGAAAACCGAGGTGGAGTTTGGCACTTCTATCCATCGACCGAGGGGTCTTTTAGGTGGTGTTCATTCAAGCATTTAGGAACCTTCCAAGGAGGCATTATTAGGAGGTAATCAGTATTTGGTTTTCGTAGTTGGTGATTATTCTAGGCATTTGTGGGTTACAACCAAGTCTCGTTGGTGTGAAGTCCTAGAAGTCAACAACAGATGGAGGGAATGTATTGGCAGAAAGGTAACACGTCGTTCTGTTTTTGGTAGGGGTTCTTTCTTGCATTTGTGCCGAGCTCAAGGCAGTTTGAGACACTTCATTGGAGAGGAAATATTGGGGCAACGAGATAAGATGATATTTTTGATTGGTCGTTCCTTTCTGGAGGAAGATTGGTATTGGTTGTCGAGCATTGGATTGCAGAGGTGTTTTGGAGCTTCAATATATTTGGGTCATCTTAGTCATAGGTTTCTGATGCTGTATTTAGAAATTTTGGATCTGGTGGAGCTGCTGCATTTAGAGATTTTGGATCTGGTGGAACTGTTTTAGATTTTGGGTTACATCGGATGTTTGATTGCCCAATATATGGTCACATCGAGGATGTGAGGTTTGATCCGATAGCACATTTGGGATTCAGAGGCTCGTTTGGTTATCAGTTAGGAGATTCTGATTTTGTTCTAAGCGGTTATATCACTTTTGACTCTTAGTAGGTGGAGTGTTGATCAGAGTATTGGGATGCCACAATGGGTGGAGGGTGATGATACTCCATATTGGGTGGAGATTATTCTACATACTCCAGATCATACTGCATCGTTTGGGATTCCAGCTGAGGTGACACTGATTAGAGATCATATTGATGCAGATGCAAATGATGAGTTGGTTTTGGATTCGAGTGTAGCTGGTGGACATAGTTTGTATTTGGTTATGGCCATTGGTTCACCTCAGGTGGAGGTGTTTGGATTGTCTCACTTTGGGGCCATTAGGAGAGCTATCAGCTGTAGATTTGGTGATGATGTTGGAGAAGGGTTGCGAACTCTTCTATTGGTTTGAGGGCATTTGGAGGATGTTTGGTGAACTACGTGAAGGCTTGATTCCTTGGGCAAGAGGATACGTAGGCAGTCATTTATGATGCATCCAGTTTGGTGAGTTGATACCGATATTTGGAGAGTGTTCACATTCTCGTTTGGGTCTCGACTTGTTATGGATTGAGTCTGTTGTCGTGGATTTGTTCCACTTCGTACTGGACGCAACAAGTTGGACGTTTGGTTGGTATTGGTGCCAGTTTGGTTTTGGAAACACTTCGCCGAGGTGGAGAATTATTCATGAATAGCAAGTTCCTAATATGTTATCTAATTTATTTTGGTAACAGGTTATTGAGATTCCTAATATATTTTGATAACATGTTATTAGGATTCATAATCTAATTTAGTAATAGGATTCCTAATCTGTTTTGGTAACAAGTTATTAGGATTCCAAATCTGTTTTGATTTTGGTTTTAGAATTCGTAGTATGTTTTTGGTTTTAGGATTTCTATATATATAAGAACACGTTTTAGGTTTGGGAAGCAGCGAAGAGGATATTTGGAGCACAAAAAAGAGGTATTTTCTGAGCTATTGGTTAGGGTTTTGTTTGGAGAGAATTCGAGCTTTGTTGGTGAGATTAATTGGTTAGTTTGTGTGATTTTGTAATCTCAGTTTGTACTCTTCTTCTCTATTAGTAAAAACTCTATCCCCTTCTTACCCCGTGGACGTAGGCAACTTGCCGAACCACGTTAAAATTGGTTGTTTGAGTTTGTGCCGTTATTTTGCATTGTTTGACATTCTCTCAGCGTTTGTTTGATTTTGTCTCTCGAAGCACATCGGTTTGGTTTTGGCATCCGTCGTGCACAACAAGTGGTATCAACCCCCCCCCC
>BQKN01000186.1:100625-129213 GCA_022839385.1 Asparagus kiusianus
AATCATGTTAAGAATATATATATATATATATATTCTTAACATGATTCCTTCTTGGATGATCATCTCTCATGATAATCTGTAAGTTTTCAAAGTGTGAAAGAGGCTTATTGAAGTAGTCTTTTAGCCTAGAACTGACCTTAGCCTGCATTATAAACGCACAGTTACTTCAAAATAGTTGAGAAAATAAACTACCAATACCAGAACTTTCGTTCAAGAAATTATACCTGAGTCCACTTACCAAATGCTACTCAAGCATTGTAATCAAAATTTTCTCATTGTTCCGACCAGTCCACTCGCATTGATTGAAGGTCTTCCTCAAACTTTTGAAACAACTTTGCACATTTTTTTTAGTGTGAATCCTATTTTGAACTCCATGTAAACTTCAGTTATCGTAGGCTTGTTAATTTCTTGAAGTTTTTACCAGTCTTAATTTAATACTCTTCTAGCAAGCTTAGTAAGAACCGGTATTAGAACTTCATCACAGTAAGAAAATTTTGATAATGATAGTGAACTTTCAGTATTTAATAGTAAATTAAAAGTGGGCTTAATTATCATACAATAAAATACAAGCACAATACGTGAATCAAAATCATAGAACTATTATGTAAAATTTCAGAAGTTTAATAGTTTACTGGCATTGATTATCTATTTGCAAACTCGTTCAAGTGGAATTTCACATATGCATGCAATATCTATTATACCTATGAATGATTTATCTAATAATTAACACCCAAAAAACCCGAAGAAAATATATTTAATAACTAAGGATAAAATTAGAACAAATTTTTAAGTGTTAGTCACATAGAACTGGGATAATCTGTGGGATAAATTTTTAAGATGTTAGTCACATAGAACTAAAACTAGAACAAATTTTACAGTGTTAGTCAAGTAGAACTCTAACAAAACTAGAATTGGGATAATGATACAAAATTATCCTACTTTTTCTATACAAAAATAAGAGTTCTAGTCTCTCAAATTATTCCAAGTTTTAGCTTGGAACTAGGTGGTAAAAAAATATAACTCATATTTATTTTGTTATTTTTTATTTTTTATATTTCTTTTTTTTTTCTTTACTTCTTTCCTATTATGATTATCACCATCATTATAATAATAATTGTCAATATCTTATAGTTTAACCAAAAGTTATTTAATAGTAAAGAACATTCTTGTAAGCAATTATCAATCAATAATAGTAAGTTTAAAATACATAAATAATATTTATATCTTCAAAATGCATAAATATATATTTCATGATTATAAAAATTTATCCTAAGTTATTTTATCAAAATATCCCGCTTTACAAAATTGTTTCTATTTATCCTACTAAAATATCCCACTAGCGAAAAATTATTCTACTTTAATAATTATCCTATTTTGCATGAAAATATCCCAATTAACTAACACCCCCAAAATGCCTTCGATCACCAATATTTTAAATTATTTTTTCATGCATTTTCTAGCCAATTTCACGCAAATTGAGCAGAATTGGATTTTCCCCAACATGCAACGATTGATGACTTTTTCGGAAAGGTTTACCCAATTTTTTGGGGTAAAATAGACTAAAGGATATGATTCCATTTTGGTCAAATATGACAAAAAACCCCGTGTCATGCGCATGTTTTCTATAAAATTTTTTGAAACAAACATGTCGTAAATAGAAAATAGAAAACATTTTATTTAGGCTTAATTCCACCAAAGAGATCCTAACTTTAGTGGCTTTTACACTAAATTCTCTAAACTATTTTCCCCTGCCAAATCATCCCTAAACTTTGGGGTGTCTCACGATGCCCGTCTAAACTATTAGATTTTTCCACTAGATCCTCTTTACTGTCATGTACAAAGATAATGTTAGATAATATCAACCACCATATATGTGCCTAGTTCGCCTCTGTCGCCTCCTAGCCGCCTCAGCCGCCTCCTAGTGTGCCTACTACTGATTGTATATATGGGCTACTTATTGTGTATATATCTTGTAAATCTGATCATCAAACATACAAAGTTCTCTTCAATACCAAATTAACATGGTATCATAGCTATAGATTCAATCCATTAAATTTAGCCAGCGGTCTTACCTACTTCCGCCGCCGCCGCTCCTCGTTCACCGCCTCTCGTCACCGGCTATCGTCGTTGATCATCATCGTGGTTGGTTTCGTCGCCGCTCGTGACCGAGGTCGTCTCCGTCGCTGGTCAGTAGTTTGCCACCGCTCTCTTCCGAGTCTTTTCACTCAAAAGCCGAAAACTAGCCAGATCTCGTCGTCGTCGCTTGTTCGCCGCCTCTCGTCACCGCCTGCCATCACTGATCATCGTCGAGACTGGTTTCGCCGCCGCTCGTGGACAAGGTCATCGACGTCGCTGGTCAGTCGTTTGTCGCTGCTCTCCACCACCGTTTGCTCTCCACCGCCGCTCGACGAAGCAGTGGAACTCAACGTCTACAGCGGCTATGTGATCTCTCTCACTCTTTTCCTCTTCTTTGGTTCTGTTCTAGGGTTTCATCTTTTTTATCTCAGGCCCATCTTCTATTAAAAAAAGGGAAACTTCCAAACAAAAAAAAAACTTTAAAAAAAAGGGAAACTTCCAAAAAAACTTCAAAAGAAAAAAACTCATGGACAAGAAAGGACTCTACACCTTCCCACCCCTTGATGTGCAACTTACAAATACTGAAAATTACACTGCATGGTCTCTTAGTATGCAGTATAATCTTCAAGCTTTCGCACTATGGGGTTATATTAACGGATCTCTTTGTTGTCCATCCAAAACAGTTATTGTGCCTTCGTTATCTACATCCTCCATATCAGAAGTCAATTCTAGTGATTCTACTACTGATGATTCTCGGATCACCTATTCTTAGTGGATTCGTACTGATCAACAGATCATGGCATATATTATGCATTCTGTAGCTGTTCCTATTCGGCTATCCCTTGGACGAGCATCTTTATCTCGTGAGCAGTGACTAGCTCTCAGTCGCATGTTTGTTCAGACCGGTGTTGCTCGTGAGCATCAACTTCACCAAGCTCTTCAAGATGCACGTCAGAGTGATCGGTCTATTCAAGATTTCTATTCTTTATTATCAGGCTATTAGGAGGAATTACAGATGATGGAGGAACCTATTCTTGAGATGCTTCCAGACTTTGCCATAACATTTTAAAAACAATGTGATCGTCAATAGTTATATCATTTTTTCATGCGCTTTCACTCTGAGTTTGAAAGCATACATGGACACATTCTTCGTCACAATCCTCTCCCCAGTCTCCGTGAAGCCGTGGCTGAGTTCATATATGAAGAGACGTGCCTTCAGATGCTCTCCCCTCCAGTTATTGCATCTCAGCCATTACCCTGATCACATACTGTTCTAACTACTCCTCAGCAGTTCTCTTCCTATCAGGGTCCTTCTAACAGTACATCTGATTTCTCTCGACAACTCTACTATCATTATTGTAAGAAACACTATCATCTTATTGATAAATGTCATAAGAGACCACCTCGTCCGACACCCGAGATGACTCAAACTCCATTTGTTGCTTCGGCTGATGTTAGTACTACTCCTCAAGTAGCTGTCAGAGATTACTGCATTAATAACCAAGAATCATGGGCTTAGTGGTGCTGCCTCCAGCTCAGATTTTACTGCCTTGTCTGCTCATTCTGGTACTTTTACTCCTTAGATATTCGACTCAGGTGCATCTCATCATATGACCTTTGATAACTCTGTTGATACAAACTGTTCACCTGCTCTCTCTTTATTATGCATTTATACTACTAATGACACTCCCCTTGCTGTCTATCAGTTAGGTGATATTACTTCAAGTTCTAATAGTTCTGGTCATCTAACATTATCATTTGTTCTTCATATTCTTAAATTATCTATGCAACTTTTATCCATTGGGAAAATTGCAGATTTTGGTTGCACTATCTTATTTAATGCTAAATATTATGTTGTCCAGGATCACACTAGCCAGAACATTAGGACAGGTCATTGAGTTAATAGACTTTATCAGTTGGAGTCTCTACTTCTTTCCACTCCATCCAACATTGGTCATATTTATGATCTGTGGCACCATCGCTTAGGTCATATCTCCGGTTCTTGTTTAAAACTTTTATCTAAATCTGGTCTATTAGGAAATTTAAAATTATCTACTTTATCAAACTGTACTGGGTCTCGATTAGCTAAACAAATTACCCTACCATTTTCATCCAGTAACAAAATTGCTTTAGCCCCATTTGATTTGAGTCATTTTGATATCTGGGGACCTGATCCATTACCATTATTGTTCGGTTATCGATATTATGTTAGTTTTATTAATGACTATTCTTGCTACACTGGGTATATCTCATGCATGCTCGTTCTGATATTTTAAATATTTATAAAGACTTTACAAATATAATTCACACCCATATTCATAAACGTATAAAGATATTACGCTCTAATGGTGCATTTGAATATATTTCTTTAGTAATGCAATCTATTTTAAAATCACATGACACTCTCTCTCAACAGTCTTTACCACATACCCATGAACAAAATGGTGTTGCTGACAGAAAACATCGTCAAATTCTTGAAACCACTAGAGCTCTACTGATATCAGCATCTGTATCTTGATATCTCTGGGCAGAAGCACTTCTAACTACTATTTATCTTATCAATATTACTCCATCTTCTGTATTAGCGGACACCTCTCTATATTTTTGACTTTTCAAGTCTCAGTTTCGCTACTCTCTTCTTCGCACTTTTAGATGTGTCTGTTTTGTCCCGCTTCCAACTCATGAACGAGATAAACTATCTCCATGCACTACACAATGTATCTTTCTTGGCTATAGCACCGTCATAAAGGGTATCGTTGTTATGAATCTACCACTCGAAGGCTTCGTATTACCCGTCATGTGACCTTATTTGAGAATATTTCCTATTATATTACTTCAAATTCAGATCTCTCCTTTCTTCAACCCCCTTCAATACCTTCCACTACTATACCTATATCAATGGCACATGTACCTTCGTCCGCTCAACCAACTCCCTCCTTCACTCTAATGGCATCAAACAATAGTGCTCTTGATTCATGCACACCTCCTGGACATCCGCCCACTACATCCCTTCACAACAAGATACTCCTACTGACGTCCACTCTACATCTGTGCTAGCTTCTCTCGATGTGACTCCTCCCCCTCGCCAAAATCCTCCACGAGGTCATCATCCCCCTGCTCGGTATGCTCAATGTGTCACTAGCATAATTCTCCTGAGTTTGTCTCTTTTCTTGCTGCTATTCACTCTATACATGAACCTAACTCATATTCCAAGGTAGTTAAGTATCCAAAATGGTAACAAGCAATGATGGAAGAGTTGGAGGCTTTTCGTCAGACTAATACTTGGGACCTTGTTCCTCTACCTTCCAGTGTTAAATCAGTAAGCTGCAAATAGATTTATAAGGTCAGGACTCGATCTGACGGTTCTATTGAGCGGTACAAAGCTCATCTTATAGCTTGGGGATTCTCACAAGAGTATGGTTGTTTGCATTAGAAATTATTTTATTTGTTGAACTCATTACAAATTGTTTATCGAATACAATGAATTTAAAGAAACAAGCCTTTTTATAAGACTTCTTGTTATAAACAAATAACCTCCTAGAAACACACGCAGAGGACGTTTACAACCCGCTGCTTACGTAGAATCTTTGCCTGTGCCAGGGTGCATTAGCCCGTGGACGATCAAATCACAGATCCAAGTTAAATCGTGAAAAAAACTTAAGGTCAATGTTTCATTTTAGAAACAAAGACAGAAGTGGATATCTTAGCAAAGTAAGATAAAATACTCTTCTCAAGATCAAGTTAAAGCTTAGATCTCGAGAGAACGCCGAAGGCTCTTGGAAGTGCTTGAAAACAATGAGGACTCTTTCTCTCTTGCTCAAAATCACCAAATTGCTTAAGTCTCTGCCTTTTCTACCTTTGTCCTCATCAGTAATGGTCCTAGGAGGATATTTATAACCCATAAGAACCGTAACTAAAGTCTGAAGTTGAAAAAAACTGTGTCAAAGAACCTCTGTTTCTGAGACACTCACGGCTGTCTCAGAAATAGGGCTCGTTTTCGGCAGTTTTATAACTACTTCAATCACGTTTAATTGCCATTATTCCAACAGTTATGGGCATGATTTTTGATTTTAACAGCTCCTCCACATTTATGGATGATCCCCAATAGTTATGAAGTCACTAGATCACACAAAACTTGAGAAAACCGTCACCAAGTCCACTCTAGTTTCCTAGATAGTCGCAAGTGTCTCGGAAACTATGATTTTCCTTCTTAGCTTCCGAGACAGCCGCAACTGTCTTGGAAACTATGAGTTTTTTCATAGTTTCTGAGTCTTGGAAACTATGAGTTTTTTCATAGTTTCTGAGACATGTTCTATGCCTTGAAACTTGTGTGATGCGCTTTTTGCGCATTCCTTAGTTGATCTTTAGTTTTGGATGATCCTTTATAACTCAGATAATGACGTTTATCACATTCTCTTCATCTTGAGCTATGTAGGATAATCTATAGGGAATTTTTGATACCTACAGATACCCTCTCCAAAGTGTTTCAGTCTTATTTTTCATAGAGGAGGCTGGAATACTTTGGATATAATACACTCATGCTTCAATTCGTTGACTTCTCTATCTTTTCTATTAAGTATTTTGTCAAATAGCTAAAAAAAATTTGATGTTGCGTTTATCGTCTGACCGTTATTAAAATCTTAAACTGAAGCTGTTATGTTAATTTGTGAATTAGCTCGTGTCGTTGAATCAACGATGAACTGATCATCTTTGTCAGAAATTCGTATCTGAATTATGATAGAACTCCTAGGGATTATCCTTAGACTTGGAATTGATCTACGCCATGTTTCGACAAAGTTATCGACGCGTTAACTGACATCGGCCTTCATTGCGATGAAAACATAGTTTATACTCATACATTAACTGAAGTCTATACAGTTTAGGCTCTTAAGGTATTGAAGCGGGGAGAATCATTTTATACTCATGTACTCCTTAGAGTTTTTGGGAATCAGTTTAACCTCGTGTACCCGTTGGAGGTTCAATGAGATTCAATTTATACCCGTATACTCATTAGAGTGTTCAAATGTACTGAAAATGGGTCGAGAATGTCACATGAATACAACTCTAACTCTCGTTGAATCAACCTATTTGTGAGACAGTCACCACTGTCTCGGAAGCACGAGACAGTGTCACTATCTCGGAAGCACGAGATAGTGTCACTGTCTCAGAAATGCAAGACAGTTGCGATTGTCTCACGAACGGGCCGACAGAGAGTCGCTGGGCTTGTATAAAAGTTGGGACTTAGGCTATTTTTTGCTCACTTTGTGCCACCTCTTTGCATTCAAAAACGTCTTTAGATCTTCTCCAAAGAGTTATTGAACTCATCCTTCTTACTTTATCTTCGGATTTGATTAGGTTTTGCTCAAGAGATCTAGGGTTTCACGACTTTCCTTTGAGGTATGTTCTTCTAACTCTCATTTCTTTTCACCAAAGTTTATTTCTTCTTGATCCTTGATGAAAACCGAACCCCTGGGTCATATCTTGGATCTTTTTGAAGCTTTGTTTAGGTTCCCGACAAATCCTAGCTTTACCTTCAACATTTCGGTTGAGACCCATTTTCTCACTATGCCTCCCCAGAGATCGAGAGTTCCCAAGGGTAAATTAGTTGCCCAATCACCTGGAAAGGAGGAGACTCATCATTCGTAGGTGAGATTTTTACCCTTTGTCAGTTCAAAATTTAGGGTTTTGCATATGCATCCTTGTTTGTTCTCCTTCGTGTGATCACTCGGGAAGAGCCAGTATCCTTCTTCATGGGGATCGACGCTTACTAGGAGTGTTTTGTTTGATCAAAACACATCCTAATGTGAAAAGGAAGTTCTGTGTCTTTACAGATTCTTACCTTTGTTTTTGTTCTCAAGCTTCAACCATGGGTCGTGATGAGGAAAAGCTTGTTCTTCTTTGGCTTATTCGCTCGAAGGTTTGCATGGGTAGTCTCGTACAGCTTTACGATCTTTATGACATCCCCAGGACTCTTACATTGGTTGTACCTGAAAAGAGTGATCCAGTGTATAGTCATGGCATGAATCGAGTGCCATTATATTTGACCCATCTGGAATATGGTTTACTGCTACCTCTCCATCTTTCATTAGGGAGGTACATGTTGCTTTAGGAGTTTCCCCCTCCCAATTTCATCCAAGTGCAGTTAGGATTTTGGTAGCCTTCATAGTTATCCACCGTCGTATTGAAATCCAGCCAAGTATGAGGTTACTTAGTCATCTGATCAGTGTAGAGTCGATTGAGAGAGACCCACACTAATTTTATTGTTACTGAGGCAATTTCCAACTTATCACCAATGCTTTGAAGCAGGATGAAAACTGGAGAGAGGAGTACGTATGGGTTTATGGTGCCGACAACATCCTTACCTGTTCAACTTGGCCTAAGGCGAATAGGGACGTGTTAAGCTTGGTTCCTCTAAATAACTTAGAGAGGAATCATTTGAAAAAGATTCTTTCCTATGTCAGATCTTGGGAGAAGGATGACCTTTTCGACATAGCATCTCTTCGAGTGTTGGGCGTGTCCATGACCTCACCTTCTATTGATGATCAAGCTAGGGTCAATCTTCTCTTATTGGAAAATTATGAGAGGACCACAATGGGTGAGGAATCAGGTTCTACTGCTAGGCCTCAAAAAAGATTAAGAGGGCTCCTTGGTTCTGAAAAGGGGCTTGTGGGTAACCTCGACCACACAATAAGTCTCTCCGAAGCTGATCACAAGTTGATTTCCGAACTGCTATCGGAGCATAGTTCAAGCGCTGCTACAAGACCGGCTCCTGGAGCCGATTCATCTGCAAGTATGACTTTTCATTCTCAAATTCCATTTATCCCTTTGTTGTTCAATTTCAGATACTTATACAGAAATTTTGACTATAGGACCGGACACTGGTGCCGATACAACTATAGTTGTTGAAGCCTCAGAATAGGTCCATCATTTAGGCTCTTCAAGTGCTGAGCGGATCGTCACTCAAGTCGAGCCATCTTCTTCTCAACCTCAAACTATTGTGGAATCAGCTCCAATACCAACAGAGGTCACAGCTGCTAAATTAACCGACGAAGCGGGCATGTCGACTATAGCAATTACTGAGAACGTTCCAGTTGCCCACGAAACTAAACTGACATCACCGAGACAAGAAAGCCATGCTGAAAGTTCTTTTGTTAGACTTGGTACATTCCCGTTCACCATTGCCTTCACATTATGAGTCTCAAACATTTATCCAACTGTTCTTTCGAATACTTATTTTTTTTGCTCCTGTTGCAATGCCTACTTCATCACTACTTGAGCCCATCAAAGCCTTGATATCCAATGAGGATCCAGGCAAGGGAATTATTATTTCAGATATTCAAAGCTTTGTTTACTTCTTAAACCTCATGATCGATTGAAATCTTAATAAAGGATCATCTTTTGACAGCTTTAGGAGTTCACTCGATCGATATGTGTCGGGGATTAGAGAAGATGGATACCCTGAGCTGGTTGATTCAATTGAAGCCTATTGGTCCAACTGAACAACAAATCGAGTATCTAAAGGATTTCCAGAACAGGGGTGTTTCTTCTTACATAGCTGCCCAGATAGATCTAAGGCTGAAGGCATGGTGTGACTCATAACAATGGGCTGAACTCGAACTTTAGAGGTTACGGAGCCGCATGAACCAAATGAGATTAAGTATCAGCAAGAAAATGAAAGCTAAGGCTGAGTTGCTTCAGTCTTTAGAATCACATCGAGCCAAGATAGCCCACTTAGAAAAGGAACTCGCAGAGGCTAAGGATGCTGAGGGCATTTTGGAGCTTGATTTGGCTTAGGCGGAACGTGTTGAAACAGACCTATTCAGACAATTGGAGCTCCAGGACAAAAAACTTACTGAAACAGAACAAGAAGTCCTCAAGGTTCAGAATACCAGCGAGCTTAAAAGCTAGCCTGATAGCTGAGTTTGAACAAGCTTATGTGGAAAAGTTTTCTACATTTGAGGCGCAAATCCGTAGCTACAAGTTGTCTTTAGATTAATAATTCTTTCTTGTATCGGCACTTCTTTTGTATTTCCTTAAACTTTTTCTCGTAAAATAAAGCACATTTTTTTGCTCATTCAAGTTTTATTATGATTACTCATTCTTGTTTAGAATAAATAAACATAATAATTGTAGAATTTTTAGCAAATTCTCAGTCATTAATGGATTTGATGTGCCTTTACCGATTACCGTTTAAATCGGACTAGCATGTAGATTATCTAAATCCGTTCTATATGTAATGTTGCGCTAAAAGAATGAACTATTTCAGACTTTATACTACAATATTGAATATGTAGGCTACATATGTTAGATGTAGGCTTATATCTATTAAAGGATCAGGATAACGTCTCCATGCATAAAAGGCATGGATTCAGAGGTTGTTAACTTTAATAATAATTACCGGCTACGATATTGAATACATAGTCTTTGTCATTTTTACGGGAACATACCACCCGACAACATGTGTTAGACGCAGACTTATCTCTAATAAGAGATCGAGATAACGTCCCCCATGTATAAAAGGTATGGATTCAGAGATTATTAACTTAATAATAATCACCGACTACGATATTAAATACGTAGGCTTTGTCATCTTTATGGTAACGTACCACCCAGTAATGTGTGTTAGACGTAGACTTATCTCTAATAAGGGATCAAGATAACATCCCTCATGCATAAAAGGTATGGATTTAGAGATTATTAACTTAATAATAATCATTGGCTATGATATTGATTATGTAGGCTTTGTCTTTTTTACGAGAACGTATCACCCAGCAATGTGTATTAGATGTAGACTTATCTCTAATAAAGGATCAAGATAAAGTCTCCCATGTGTGAAAGACATGGATTTTAGTGGTGTCTTCTCTTGGGGAAAAGACGAACCCGGTGCGGAGAGGAAGAATTTTATATTCTATCTTCAGCTTGTCTTCTCTTGGGGCAAAGACGAACCCTGTGCTGGAGAGAAAGAATTTTATATTTTATCTCCTGCTGTAAAAGAAATTCAAAGTGGGATCTCCACTTTGAGAATCTAGAAGGTGAAACTAAGAGTAAGATCTCCACTCAGAGAATCGAAAAGATCTAGATAACCCTAACTTTTATAGGATTGGTTACCTAATCTAAGAATGAATTTCTCGTTTATCGAGATAAAATTCTAACTTCGGTCCTAACTGTTTGAAGGTTTAACCAAGCAAGAATTTTGAAATGACCCTAACTGTTAGAAGATTTGATCGTCTGATGTGGGTGGACGACTCTCGTTTATCGAAAGAAAATTTTGATTTTAGCTCTAACTGTTTAAAGGTTTGACCAAATGGGAGTTGAGATGGTCATAACTGTTTAAATGTTTGATCGTTCAATTTGAAAGTAGACCTCTCGTTTATGGAAAGAATCGAGAGGGGATTTTGGCTTTAGTCCTAACTGTTTAAAGGTTTGACCAAATGGGAGTTTGAGATGACCCTAAGTATTTAAAGATTTGATCGTTTAATTTGAAAGTGGACCTCTCGTTCATAGAAGGAATCAAGAGGGAATTTTGGTTTTGGTCCTAACTATTTAAAGGTTTGACTAAATGGGAGTTTGAGATGACCCTAACTGTTTAAAGGTTTGATTGTTCAATTTGAAAGTGGACCTCTCGTTAATGGAAGGAATCGAGAGGGGATTTTGGTTTCGGCGCTAACTGTTTAAAGGTTTGATCAAATGAGCAGTAGGAGTGGAGGTACAAATAACAGTAAGAATGTTGACTTGTACAAATCATTCAGTGGGGGGTTTTTAGTGTCAAGTGGCTAGGACTTAATACGAAGGGGTTTGATAATCATCATAGATCATCAAATTAAAATTTTAGATGTCGTGCCAGGACTTCAATAGTGGGAGTGTTAAAGGCTTAGACACGGTGGGAGTTTAAATGGATTTAACCATGAAAATTTTTGGTGGACCTACCATCAATTAATTTGATCAGTTAGGAATTTTGTGATAGAGGACTGTGAATTATTAAGCACTTTAAAATTATACCCTGAGAGTTTCATGAGAAAAGATTGACCATATGCAGTCGTTGAATCTCATCTCAACGAAAAGAGTGCTCCGAAAGTTACAGTGGGAGGGTTTTAATCATCTTGGAGATGTTTAAATAGCCACAGTGAGAGGTTCTTAATCATGATTAAGAATCAATTATTCCGATGATTGGTTTTCACCTTGAATAATTGGTTTTTGATTATCTTTAAGAATATCATATGTAGTATTCTCCAAGAACTTTTCATTAAAATGTATTGAGGTATTCCACCTCTAGCTCTTTGGTGAACCCGAATCCAATTGTATTCGGTCGCATTGTTAGGTTATCCTTAAGAATATTAAAAGTAGTATTCCCCAGGAACTTCCCATTGTTGGAAATAAGGGAAGTAGTTTAACCTTGTATACCCGTTGGAGGAAAGAAAGAAGCAGTTTATACTCTTATACTCTTTGGAGTTTTGGAGAAGCAATTTATACTTGTATATTCTTTGGAGTATTCCCCGTTCTCATTTGGCTTGTTTTACTATTATGATGCCGGCGTCAATCAAGGCTTGGATTCTGTTTTTGAGAATAAAGTAAGCCTTAGTGGGATGAAGAACCCTCCTGTGGTACGCATATTATTTTAGGTCTAAACTCTTGTTGGCTTCTTCCTGATTTTTAATAGGTAGCAGCTCAATTTTGTCATTGTTCATGAGATAGTTGAAGATGGCTAGAACCTCATCGTCCTTGAAGGAGGACTGTTGTGTTTGAGGTGGCTGTTGTGGTGATTGTTGTCGCAATTGTCGCTATAATGTTTGATTAACGTCAGTAGTAGTTACAGGCACTGTCGGTTAGCCTCTTTCAGCCTTCTTTCTTTTGAGAAAGCATTCAGCCTATTCACCGTATAGTTTTAACTCCTTTCAGGTTTTAGATGGCGTGCCCCCAGCGCTTCTAGGACATTAATGGAGAGATTGTTGTGGCATGTCTGTAAGATGAACTCCTCTATGACAGGATTCCTACCATTCATTGCCTTGTTATAGAAGCGTTTGATAAAGCCATCAACTGACTCCTCGTCCTTCTGTCTCTCATCCACCAGAGATCCAATTAATACTTCAGTGTCATCATCGAAGAAGTTACTGAGAAATAGATTTTCCATGTCATCCCAGCAGTTGACGCTCCCTGGTTTGAGACGTCGATACCAATCAAAGGCGGCCCCATGAAGGGTGCCTACGAATGATCGAATCATCAATGGCTCATAACCAAAAATCATACCTAAGTGAGACTTGAAGTAAATCAAGTTCTGAGTAGGAGAGCCTTTCCCGTCGAATGACGTGAAATTGATCAAACTAAACTTTAGCGTGTATGGAATTGACTCCTACTCCCTCGGGTATGGGCATGGAATACCTATCTTTTTCACCTCTTGAGCCGACATCAAAGTGTTAACTTTGTTCTCGAGCTCTTTCATTTTCTTATCCTCACCCGTACTTTTCTTTGGGGGATGTTGAGGAGGTTCAACTGGACCACCCCCAACATTATTATTGTTAGGGGGGTATCAGCAAGAATGTGTTCATCCACTTCTAAGTCACTATCAACCATATTTATTTGAACAGGTGCGATATTGCACCGGCTAGACTTAGCCGTTGACTAGGCTCAGGTTGTTGATGAGATTGTTGAGTTTGCAATTCTCTCATCTGTTGCATAGTCAATTCCATCTTTGTTCTCATCTTAGCTCTGATTTCTTCTTGCTGCTTAGCCAGAGTTTCTTGCAACATTTGAGCTAATTGGTCAGGTGTGATGGTGAATGCCTCCCTAGCATGTCCTACACTGAATATTGTGCCATTAGACGTGACTGCAGAACAAGTATCTGAGAGCTCCTCATTTGAAGACAAACCTTCGTACATTCTTTTGTAATCTCTATGTCTACTGGTCCTTAGTTGTAGCCGTGATATTCTCTGAGAGAGCTTTTGATCAACTCTTCTCCTTGGAGAAAAGTCGAGGTCAGAATTGGTTGAATGCCGTTTTCCTCTATCTACCATATTGATGGTGACTTCTGGGAGTTCATCAGCTTGAATGACTGATCTTTTCTTTCGGAAATGCCTCAGTTTGGGCTTTGATGCTTCGGTGGAAAGTCTCTAAAATACAGAAACTCTTGGTGGAGTGCTTCTAGAATAACTACATTCAGATAGTACTGCTCTGATGAGTCTTTCACATGAGCAATAAGGACTTGTTTCTCGAACAGTCCTCTTTCGAGATTTATTCTTACCTCTAACCTGATAGTACAACTCATCGACATGAAAGCTGGAGCATCCTATCTTCTAGTAATGTGATTGGACCTTGTAGAGATGCTCAAAATGACTTGTCGTTGACTTTGGGTGACCCAAGGTTACGTCAGGAGTCGTACATTTTGAACCACCCCCTTATGGGTGTGGAGTCTTAACGGGCTCCTGAGTTCCGATATGAACTCCCAAGCATGTGAAAATTAGAATTTTTCGCTCCTAGGATTACTTTGACTTGGCGGGAGGATGCGAACAACCCCTAGCATGAGAAGTCATTTGGGATTTATTCACCAGACCAAGCATTCTTTGACTAGAGCTTTGTATCGATCCTCGTACAAAAGACCAAGGTGATCCGCCATTGTAATTCTAAAGTTTGATAGGTCAGGACTGACCTAAGGCTTCACTGGTGGCTTTGCAGATGTAGTTGCAGCAAATGAACGAGGAGCGAACATCGACAGAGTCGAAGGAGAGCCTTTGGGAGATGGCCTTTGTCCTAGACATTTACGTGTGTCTCGGATATGGCTCCCTTTGCCGAGATAGCTGCTAGTGTCTCGGATAAGGCCCATTTGGCCGAGACACTCGCAAGTGTCTCGTTTGAAAGAGGTATTCCACGATTCTAATTTTCGCTCAAGTTCAGATTTTAGGATCCAAATCTTGTGAGTTCTCTGCGATTCTTTCAAAACCATTTCCTTCTTCTCTTCTTGTGTTTGTTGTAAGAGGGCACGAGCACGAGTGGTGTTTGTACGACGCTTTTGAATGCACTCTTTGAGGGTCGAACGGACTCTTTTGACGAGAACCCATTCCTTCGTCGTTAACTTAGCAGAAATATGAGTGGTTTATCGTTGAGGCAACTGGACCACTCGTTATTTCCTCGACTCTAGATCCGCGTAGTAGCAAACCCCGTCGACTTGTTCCAAGGTCTTAGCCATTTAATGAGCGCGACGCTGACGTTGTCTTTGACGATCCCTCTTCATCAGTGTTAGTGAGTTTTGATTCAATGACTCCTTAACTAGAGAGGTATCATTGTGAGCAGAGGTCTCAGCCTTGTCGATTGCCGGAGAGGAGTTGCGAGGGGAAACCTCAACAATAATTGGGTGAGAGTCTTCACCCATAGCCTTCATCGGAATTAAAAACCGAAAAACCTTCTTTGAAGATGATATCTTCCTGCATTTACGGGGTGAGGAAGACTTTAAATATGAGGATGATAGATACTCCTCAAACTTTGCTTGGTTGAACTTGTATTAGACAACGGATTCAACTGGTATCTTGATCGACTACGACACTATGGTCTTAACAGCGAGATCGTTGGCTCTTACTGTGGTCACCAGCGTGTTTGCGTCAAAAATTATTTTATTTGTTGAACTCATTACAAATTGTTTATTGAATATAATGAATTCAAAGAAATAAGCATTTTTATAAGACTTATTGTTACAAACAAATAACCTCCTAGAAACACACACAGAGGACGTTTATCATCCGCTGCTTGCATGTGATCTTTGCATGTGCCGAGGGTGTGTTAGCCCATGGACGACTGAATCACAGATCCAAGTTGAATCGTGAAGAATGCTTAAGGTTAATATTTCATTTTAGAAATAAAGACAAAAGTGGATATCTTAGCAAAGTAAGATAAAACACTCTTATCAAGATCAAGTCAAAGCTTAGATCTTGAAAGAACGCCGAAGGCTCTTGGAAGTGCTTAAAAACAACGAAGACTCTTTCTCTCTTGCTTAAAATCACTAAATTGCTTAAGTCTTTGCCTTTTCTGGCTTCGTCCTCATCAGTAATGGTCCTAGGAGGGTATTTATAACCCATAAGAACTGTAACTGAAGTCTGAAGTTGAAAAGAAACTATGTCAAAGAACCTCTGTTTCCGAGACACTCGTGGCTGTCTTAGAAACAAGGCTTATTTTTTACAGTTTTGTAACTGCTTCAACCACGTTTAATTACCATTATTCTAGCAGTTATGGGCGTGATTTTTGCTTGTAACGCCTCCCCCCCCCCCCACACACATTTATGGATGATTCCCAGTAGTTATGAAGCCATGTGGATCGCACAAAACTCGAGAAACCCGACGCCAAGTCCACTCTAGTTTCCGAGACAGTCGCAAGTATCTCAAAAACTATGATTTGTCTTTATAGCTTCCGAGACAACCGTAACTGTCTCGAAAACTATGAGTTTTCTCATAGTTTTTGAGACATGTTTTGTGCCTTAAAACTTGTGTCGTATGCTTTTTATGCTTTTTTTGATCTTTGGCTTTGGATGATCCTTTATAACTCAGATAATGACGTTTATCGTCTTCTCTTCATCTGGAGCTATGTAGGGTAATCTATAGGTAATTTTTGGCGCCTACAATGGTATTGACTATGAAGAGACTTTTACTCATGTTTTAAAAATGACATACATTCGCACTGTTATTGCTGTTGCAGCTGTAAAACATTAACCTTTGTATCAGATGGATGTTAAAAATGCTTTTCTTAATGGTGATCTGTTTGAGATAGTATACATGTAGCTACCTCCTGCCTTTCCTGCTCCTCCAGGACATGCCTGTCGCCTTCGTCGTGTTATATATGGTCTCAAACAGGCTCCTCGGGCTTAGTTTGAGTGTTTCTAGCAATCTCTTCTTTCTATTGGTTTCAGTGAAAGCCTAGCTGACTATGCTCTATTTCATCGGTCCCCAGCCTCCGGTACAGTCATACTATTACTTTATGTTGATGGCGTGATAATCACTAGGAGTGATTCATCTGTCATTACTTCCTTAAAGCAACATCTTCAGAATCAATTTGAGATGAAGGATAATCAATTTGAGATGAAGGATCTTGGTTCCCTTTGTTACTTCTTGGGTATTGAGGTTACTTCCTCCTCTCGTGGCTAGCTTCTCTCTCAGTAGAAGTACATTGCAGACATTCTTAAGCGTGTAACTCTCAGTGATCCTTCCATTGCTACCACTCCTCTCTCCATACCGATGGAAATGAACTTGAAGCTTCAACTTGATGATGACAATCCCTTACCTCAGCCTACTTGATATCAGGAACTTATCGGAGTATTAGTTTATCTTTTAGTAACACGTCCGAATATCGCCTATCAGTACACATCTTGAGCTAGTTTGATAGTAGTCCGACTTCCATTCACTATGCATCTCTCATTCGGGTTCTTCGATATCTCCGTGACACTATAACCCAATCATTATTTCCCCCCTCAGACTTGTCTTTGTGTCTTTGTGCATATTCTGATACTGGATGGGCTGATGATGCAGACACTCGATGTTCAACTACTGGCTTTTGTATTTTTCTAGGTTCATCTCTCATCTCTTGGCGTAGTAAGCGTCAAGTCGTTGTCTCTAGTTCTAGTGTAGAGTTTGAGTACAGGGCGTTGGTAGACACCACAGTTGAGCTCAAATAGTTCCGCACTCTTCTAAGAGATCTCAATGTCTTTATTACTTCCTCTATCACTTTATACTGTGATAATCAGAGTGTCATCTCTATTTCTACAAATCTAGTATTTCATGAGCGTACCAAACATATTCAGGTGAATTGTCATGTAGTACGACAGGAGCATGTTGCTGGAAATATCACACTCTCATATGTTCCCTCTAAGGAACAAGTGATAGATTTATTTACCAAGGCTCAAACTATTTCTGCGTTTTGCTATTTCTTGTCCAAACTCTCGGTGTTCGATCCAACGTGAGTTTGAAGGGGGTGTTAGATAATATCAGCCTCCCTATATGTGCCTAACCGCCTCAGCTGCCTCCTAGCTGTCTCAGCCGCCTCCTAGTGTGTCGACTACTGATTGTGTATATGGGATATATCCTGTAAATATGATCATCAAACATACAGAGATCTCTTTAATACCAAATTAACAGATAGATTTATCCTGTCAAGTTTAAAATCTTAACAAATAGTTTTTCCTTGAACGCAATAATTTAAAATCAAAAAGTTACAAAGTAAATATTTGTTAGACCCTAGAGGGGGGGTGATTAGGGTCTTATGCTAATCTAATCTGATTTTATGCCAATTAAAACTTATTTAATAAATTATTCTTGCAAGATAGATATACAATATGTTATGAACAAGAATATACAATATGAACAAAGAGATATATTCTATATGGTGAAATATATGCAAGGATATATAAACACAAGTGTAAATAAATGTGACACAATAAAGAGATGAAAGCGATATATGATGTGAGCACAAATAAAGATGAACGTCAAGCAAACACAAACAAATAATATATTCACGAGGTTCGGTCCCCACGACCTACGTCCCCGCTCCTCACCTCGAGGAGTCTCTACTATCACAACCCAGTTTGGAAGCCGGAACTTCTACACACTCGGTTTTCAAGCTCACTGAAAACTCTCACAATCAATCAATATACAATCACACTATACGCACTAAGTGTTGGTCTCTAGCCCGTGTCCTCCTCCTCAAGTGCTCGGATACAACCTCTTCCTATGTTCGTCAACCGACGCCACTCCTCTTGGATTTGACCCCGTCTCTCACCACATACTTCTCTCGGTGTACAAGTGTATTACAAGTGATACTCACAATATAAGCTCAAATATAATGTTTTGTTCTCTATAATGAATGAGAACACAATGAAGCTCACTCTCACTAATTCACACATCAATACCCACTAATATATTGTATGAAATAATCTAAGCTTAATAAGGGTGTGTGTGATAAATGAGAACAATGAAATTTTAACTCATTTTAATATAGCAATACATATATATATATATGAAATTGACAATCAATAAGCTATATAAAAGAGTTTAGAAAAACATCTCTATAAACACAAAGAACTGAAGAAATGATGATGATGATGAATTCCTCAATTGAAATTGAAAGCTTCTTCTTTGTGTAAAACTTCTCTTTTGAAACAAAACTTGATACAAGGCTTTAAACACCTCTTAAACACTTGTAAACTTAATTAAACAAATCTCTAGGTTGGTCAGAATGTTAAATGCATTGGGGGTATTTATAACAACCCAAAACATCAGCAAGAACCCAAGTAAAAAGACCAAAAAGCCAGAAGAATACAAAAACTAAAAGTAGCTGTTACAGTGTTATGAGTCGACTCAGTACTGTTCATGAGTCGACTCATAAGTAACCGTTACAAGCTAAAAACCAACTTATGGGTCGACTCATAAAATTCACGAGTCGACTCATAAACCATGGGTCGACTCATAAGATCATGAGTCGACTCATCAGAAACAAACTCATTTTCCAGCACAGTTTGTGAGTCGACTTATGACAGGCATGAGTCTACTCAACCTGATGGGTCGACTCATGATGTTGTAAGTCGACTCATTAGAAACAAATTGTAAACTACACAGCAGTTTGTGAGTCGACTCAATATTGTTCATGAGTCGACTCATAAACATGTACACAAAAAATTTCAACTTTGAACCTTGTTAAAAAATATCAAATAAATTCTAAAAATTGTAAAACTTTGGGAATAGTTTATAAACATGATATTAAACATATTTGTGTAGAAATTTTGGAAATTACATTTGCCATTTGTAAAAGATCATCGTTTTAGCAAATGTGCACATATATGTGTAAACATGTAAACATATACATTTGATTTTGATAAAGAGGTGTATTGCAAAACATTTGTAAAACGTTTTTATAAACAATATACAATGTAAACATGATGTTAAACCAAAGCCACATTGTTTTCACGAAACGAAACAACTGTGTGTATAAATATATATTGAGCTTAGAAAATAACACACGATATATACAATAATACCTAAGTGATTGTAAACATGGCTGATCTGGATCTTTAACTCTGATATAAACCTGTAATAAGCCACAATCACTAGGAAACAAAGTTAGTTATAAATTGTTTGTAAAATTATCAAAACAAAACAAGAGTGTAGGTTCAAAACCAGAACCCTAACAATATTTTCTACATAAAATTAATTACAATAATAAAAATATAAAAGGGTGAATTTTTGAGTCCAAGGGTTTCTTGGCATGACTGTATTCTTTTTGGGTTAAAAAAATCTTTAGAAATATTACAATATTAGAAAGTAATATTTCAGAAATATACAATATTAGACATTTTTAGGACAGTTAATAGACCGATTTAGAAGTAGATAGAAATTTAAAATTTCAAAGAGTAGATTAACTATCTAGATTGTAGATCTTTGTAATTAAGACATAAAATTGCATATGCATTTACCGAATAGAGTTGAGAATTTTGTAATTTTCCTCATAGAAAGGAAACTTATCAAAAGTAAAGGGATTTCATTTATTACAGACAACTAGAACCAACGGAAAGCAACAAAAACACACGAATAATCATGTGAAAGATCACTAATTACCACTTTTTAATTTGTTTCTTAAAGTCACATCTGTAAGCTGATTTTCCTTTTTCTCAGATGAACTCTAGTCTAGAGATAATTTGTCCCATTCATATTTTCATTAGTTCTTGTCAGTTCCAAGCTATCTATTAGTCTTTCGCTTTTCACGAATTAAAGGGCAACAAAAATTGAAATATAAGTTTAAAGGTGTAAATTTCTAAATAATATCAAAGACGTACATATCTATTCTTCTATACAAACGGGAGAACCCAAAATCTACTGCAACATTATTACTATAGCAAACATTAAACTGGATATCGTGTTTTTGAAAAAAAACGTTACTGCAGCACAAGGAAACACTGTAGTAGAGACGGGATATTGCAGCAATTTAAATTTTTAAAAAAATACTATAGCAGTTAAACCGGAATCTCTATAGTGGGAAAAAAATATGCCGCGCTTTACACGGTGTTCACACTACTACGAGGAAGACTATTAGCAATTTACCTGCGTGCGCTGAGTTACGCTTAACTTACATGCGCGCGCCATGCAATAATAAAATTTTGAGGGGTCAATCTGTAAAACACGTGTATTTTCCTTTGAACTCGCAACAGAAACCCAGCTCCTCCGCCAACAAATCCTCTATAAATAACCCCCTCTTTCTCTCTCACCTGCTCCCAAAGAAAAAGAAAAAAAAAAGAACAAAGAAAGAAAATTTCCGAAAAAGGAAAATGCCGACTGGCTCGGCGAATGCGAGCGGAATCAAGCTCCAAAATCCTCCTCCAGAACGTCCAAATCCAAACCCTAACCCCAATCTCGCCCCGATGCCCCTCGGCGAGGGCCCCTCCGGCGAGTCGGCGGCGCTCCACCAGCCCCAGTTCCTCTCTCGCGAGGAGGTCCTCCGCCGGCGATCTCTCCGCGCGAAGAAGCTCTCTAGGGTTTATCGGAGGCACTATTGGGCGCTGATTGAGGAGATTAGGGCTAAGCATCGGGACTACTATTGGGAGTTTGGGAAGAGCCCCTTGGAGGGGGAGGAGGAGGAGAATGAGGAGGGGGAGAGGAAAAGGTGTGGGACTTCAGGGTGCAAATCGAAGGCGATGCCGCTGACGACGTACTGTCACCAGCACATATTGTCTGATAAGAAGCAGACTCTGTACAAGGGCTGCGCGTTTGCGACGAAAAGGTGCGAAGTTTTCGATTTTTTGTAGGACTTCGTGTGGATTTTTAGTAAAGAAGCGTATATGAAATTTTGGGCCTTTGGTATACATGGGACTGATGCGTTTCCTCCCTCGTGATTACAAATAAACCGTACATAAAAACTAGAGAAATTTTACAAGAAATACTTCAAGAAACACTCAGAACCAGTCACCCGTCTTCATTGTTTTGCAAACGCTGCTGATTAGGATGCGTTTCCTCCCTCATGCTTCTTTTAGGTGGTTTGTACTAATTTTGAATGCCCACTACTTTATGGGGAATTCTGAGGGGTTACATGCTCACATACTGTCTCCGCAACATCAGTTCTATATGTATGGTTATTTCATTTTTATTATTTTTGAAATAAAAATAGTTAAATACATGGTACGTGGCATAATGAGAAGATTCATTTGGAGAATTTTTTTTATATTTCCTTGGAAGAATAATGTTAATTATACGGTAAAGCTAAATATGCATATGCGGTTTTTTAAAAAAAAAATCTCCGGGAGAAGTAGAAACTGACTTAACATGCAACCAATTTGTACATAAACATAAGTGGGTCAAGTTTGCTCTGGGTCTAGACTCTAGAGGTGTCCGGATGCTGAGATGATAAAAGGCTATTGGCTAGATGGTTGTATGGGGTGCCTACTTTTGTAAAGTAGAAAAAGTTGAAAATTTACAGCTCTAAATGTACTATATCTCTTTCTTACATTTTAGGTGTTATTTCATGTATTGTGTAAATTTGGGTTTTGCATATTAGCTTCATGGACTAATACAACGTAGTCGGTGCTTGGACATCTATTCGTTGTATTACAATCATTTGCCACGGAGAGAAAGCCAAGAACAGAAAAGAAAGTAGGGAGCGAATGACAAAAGAAAAAAAAAACCATGAGAGCATGCTGCAGACATAAATTATACTTGTATTGCCTTTGTCATATTTTAGAAGTGCATCTTATCACAATACAGTTTTCTTCCAAAAGCCTCTAGATTACAGGAAAATAAAAAGTCCAATTCCCATTTAATACATTTACAACCTCAATTCATCCCCGAGGCCCATGTTTATTTCTTCTAAAACCGCCATGTCGGTGCGTACATAAAGCCTAATCTTGTCTTCTGTGGATGTATCTAGTCCTCTCTCATATGAAGTCAGAAGTGTAAATTGATCACAGTTCCTTCTCCATATTATCTTTCCTTAATAAGATTTCCTTCCCTTTCCATACATAAAGCTGTTACCTACTTTCCTTTTAAAACTTGTCTTTAAAGATTGGGTCATTTGCACTTAAGTTAAATACCCCAAAAGCAAAGGTTACCTCATTTTTAACTTTGATACCTGAAAATTTTTTTGCCCAAAAAAATCCCAAAGTTAAACAAAATCTTAAACTTTGATATCCCAAAGTTCAATGAAATTAAACTTTGATACCCCAAACTTAATTTTTTTCATTAAAATTTTGTTAAAATTTGTGGTATCAAAGTTTAAATTTTGTTAAAGTTGGGTATCAAATTTAAATTTTATAAAAACTTTTTTTTATTGGCCAAAAAATTAGGGTATCAAGCTTGAAAATGAGGTAAACTATGGGGTATTTTTTAGGCCCGCCCCTCAAAAGAGGAAGAGAGAGAGCTTTGGGGTATTTTTTAGGCCCGCTCCCCAAAAGAGAGAGAGAGAGAGAGAGAGAGAGAGAGAGAGAGAGAGAGATTTTGGGGGTATTAAAGTTGAAAATAGAGTGACTTGGGTTTTTTTTGACAGTTGTTATCATTTAAATATAGCACTTTTAGAATTGCTGCCCAACAAAATTATATACTGCTCTCATCCAACTAACACTTGAGATAATTGAAAACTAAACTGTAATTTAACCTTTCAAAGAAATCAAATAGTAAATTTTATTTATTCAAGTGATTCAGAGGGTTTTAATATGCAGATCATTTTGCTTCGAGAGTAGTTGCCCCATAAATAAACTTATTTTCAGAGGCATGCAGCATTGGCACTCAAATGGATCAGATTCTTTATTAATTTAGGGAACACGATGTCCCATTATGATATGTTTTTTTAATCATTACTCGGACAACTATTTATCATGTTAACATTTTTGATATTCCAGTTTAATATTGTATCACACTTTATCGTGTAATTTTTGCAACTTTCAAATAAACCTACTATCTAGCATAGGTACATACATGTTACACTCAAGATGCCTTGATGGTGAAAGGGTAGCCACGCGAGATTTATCTCGTGCTAAAGAGCGTGGAGGTTCGAATCCTCTTCAAGGCATCATACTGATTAACTCATTGAATGAAGACTTCAGTGGACTTGTCTATGAAATATAAGCAACCGAGAATTTATGAGTATATGTTTTTTTTCTTTTAAAGTTCCTTGTTCGTGCTTTATGTTTGAAATATTTCCCTAATGAACAATGGTCTTACCTATGCTTCATAACAGTCACTTCTTCTCAGTGAATACCGGTCTTTTGTTAGCTCGAGTTTATTTTCAAACTTGTGTTAATCTTGTGTTTTCTTTTTATGCTAAAATCAATAACATTTTTTTCCTTTTCCCCCTAATTTACTTAATAATTTATAACCTTATTGTATAAGTTGGTTATCTTACGTGTCGTAGAGACATGACTCATTAATAAATTTGTTCATTTAATACAATCTCTTAATATCAGTGTATCACACTATCTGTTTATGTTATATTTTGACATATTTTACTCCTTAATCATCACTCTGTTCAGTGTAAATATACGCTACTGCTTTGGTCTCTATGACACCCTACTGTTTGTGGCTTTAGATTGTCATATAAAAGGTTGTTGGTCTCAACAGGTATCCTTATGGCTTATTGAAGCTCTTATGTTCATACTATTTGCTATCTGTCTGCTATCTTCTAAAGCTAGGCAGCAGGTTCAGTTCGGTCTCATGCTTCCTCACCTTTCCTTTTCCCCCTTATAAAACAACTGCAAGAATGACGTTCCCTAGTTTGCATGAGAAACACAAGATGAAGGGACGAAACAAAAGGGAAAAAAAAAATCAACGAAAGCCTTTGTCCACCCCACAGCGCTACCAACCAACTGCTTTCTACTAATCACCACTGTGACAAACACATTTCTGCTCTCATTGGTTAGGTGTTTTTCCAAAAACAGAGATTGATGATTATTTCTCTGCCCTGCTATTGCTAAGACCAAAATTGTTTGATCCTGTCATTTAGGTTAGACTAGTGCTTTATTTTTCATGCTATATTTGCTTAAAGAGGCTCTCCTAGTATACAATAGCATGTACTAAATAGAACTTGCATGTATGCATTGACTTGCAACTTCATTACATAAACGTCTTGATGCAGTTGCAAATTTATTAGACCTTCTTCTGGTAGCTGTTGTGTGTGTTTCTATGTTTTAGCATGCACATTTTCCCATGGAGGTGTCTAAAATTACAGTTAGTCTCTCCGACATTACAAACATGGCCAATAATAACTCTAATGTCTTGGGCATCATATAGGGAACTTGTGCTTGTGCTGTAGGCATTCTTCTCCTATTCTTCATCTATTATTTGTGCTGAAAATATGTGTTTAAGAGTCAGTAGGGATACAATCATCTCTTCCCTTCTGAAACAACTGTTTGCTATACTGAGTATTCATGCTGTTTTTCAGTTAATTTTGATTTGTTGGTATTGCACAGTTCACAGCCTAAATGTGGGAAGCCAATTCTCAGATCTACAGTGCCATCTCTCTGCCATGTGCACTATCAGAGGAATCAGAGGCAGATTTCACAAGCCTTGAAGAAGGCAGGCCTTAATTCTTCGAACAAAGCTCCTCCTAAGTTTCATGTCTTAATTTCTGAATGTGTGAGGCAAATTCAAGCCAGAAGAAGAGAAAAGTTGATGGCAACCACAACTGCAGATAAGGTTAACAATGTTGGTTAAATCTTCTATGGTTGTGGTTTGCATTTCAGGAAGAAAGAAAGCAGAAAATTGCAATTATGTGATAAGGTTAGGAAAATTAGTTCAACCTTATATAATCATGGTTTTGTTTGTTTCTGTTTAGTTTTTTGATTCTTCACTGAGGACAACTGATACGAGAGAGATGCGCGTCATTGGCAAGAAACCTCCTCCAGTGGAAAAGAAATTCACTAGTTTACGAGGTAAACTCAAAGCTGCTGCATTTCCTTTCTTTTTAAACACTGTAGTTGCAACTTGTTTGCTTTATTTATCCTTTTCCCATGTAAGATTCTTGAAACTTGCTTCCATTCTGCTAGTCCTTCACCAGTTTGTCTCGCTATCATATTCCAGTTTCAGCTTAGTTTCAGCTTTCGGATAGTTGTTTCATTAGGGTGTTTCGAATACTGAATGACAGGTAGAGAAGAGAGATACTTTCTCGTCACTATCTATTTGGTCCTGGTTAGATGATAGAAGGTGAAAAGGTAGAAAATCGAGGTTGAAATTTATGTGTCCTTCACCTTTTTCGTGTAAACTGTTTGATTATTAGAAGAAGTGGTTAGTGGAAAGTGGATAGCATGGGTGGAGAGAATAAAATATTAATCTCTCTTTTCTCTTAATTCATTTTACATTTACTCTCTCAAGAATGTTAAGAAAGTGAAAAGGGTGTTAAACAGTTGATGCAACACCCTCACTTTTCATTTACTTGTAGAACACTTTCCAACTGCTAAACAAGAAACAAAATAGAAAGTGGACTACTGTCCAAATTTTGATCCATTTTTCATTTACTTTCTAGTTGTCAAGACGTCTTAATGGCTCATGAACTTTGCTTTTTTGATCAATGGTTTTGTTTATAACCGCCTGAAGTGGCTATTTTGTTGTTCGGGCTAGAGGAATAATAGTCAAAAGGATTAATTGTGGATAGATCCCTTGTATTGGTATTTTGAACAAGCTATTTCTCTGGTTTTATTGTTGTAAACAGACTTCTTGAGTAAAATTCTTTTTCGCTCTTACCTTCAAAGATAATTGTTTTTTGACAAATAGACCCTTTCGGGTGAAAGAGTCAAAAAATTTCACTCAGGGGGTGGTCTATCAGCAACAACAAAACTAGATGGGTAGTAAGTTCAAATTTCAAAAGATGGATATGACAGGGTTCTATCTACAATGAACCCTAATTAAAATATGCTATCTTCTGATTGTAGTATTTGTTGCAGGGAGGTTGCAGGACAGCGTTGGGAGGATGATGGCCTCAAGCCCTGATAAGGCACAACTTTCCCCCTCCATGACCAAGGTTAAGTGATGCCGTTGGGGTCTCACCAAAAATTGAATTCTTTCCGGGGGCTTACCAAGATGTAAAAAAATGTTCTCCGTTTTTATCAAAATTGATTTTTCTAATAAAAATGTTTGCTCAAGTATCTAGCATTGAGCTGATGTTTAATTTTTTTTATTTCACATTGTATAGAACATTAGTTACAGCTATGTTTGTTTTTGGAAAGAGTTGTAAATTTGTGGCATTGATGTTTCTGATAGGTTGCTACGGAAGTACTCGCAAATTGTTTTGTTTTGTAATTTTTACTGCTTGGTCCCCTTCTTTTAGTTCAATATTAACAGCTTGCCTAGGGTTGGGCGTAGGCCGGTTTGACTTGCGGGCTGACCTGGCTTAGCCTGCCATGGGTTATGATCCGGCCCGGCCTATAGTGGGTCAGACCCAACTTGGCTCGTGATATACGCGGGTCACGGGTTGGGTTGGGTCCAGCTCTAGAATCGGGACTAGAGAAATATGTCCGGTCCACCATTAACTCGGCCCACCATCGACCCGGCCCAGCTCGACCCGACCCCAATTTTTAATTATTAGTTTTTAGTTTTTAGTTAACATTTTTTTCTTTTTTCTTCTTGTATTTGTAATTTAAATTTAAACTAAAGGAAAATTATTAATATTCTGTGGATGTAGGTCTTTCTTTGAAGTCCGAACCACATATCTTTGTATTTGCGATGTTTTTCTGTGTGATGTTTATCTTTGTACAATATGTGTGTGTATGTATCATTTTAAATAAAGATTAAAATAGAAAAAATAATTTAAATATAATCTAATAGATACTAATACAAAGTTAATATAGTTTAGAAATTAAAAATAAAAAATTAGAAAAAGTTAAAAAACCCATGGGTCGGGCCGAGTCTAACCTCAGACCTGGTTCAGAGAAATAGGCCTGGCCCACTCTGACCGAGGCGGGCTCGGGTCGGATCCAGCTCGGCCTTGAAACCCGGCGGGTCGGGTCATGGGCTTGAATCGGCCCGGCCCACACATTGCCTCCCAAATCTTGAATTAGTTCCTGGAAATTGTACCCTAAATCCTTAAGTATTTTGATCCTTCAAATCTTCATATTTTGAAATAGTGTCTCACATCTTTTGAGTGTTTCCAATTTACTCCCTTTAGTTAGCACACGTTGAGAGATTTGGGGAATTAATTTTAAAACATTTAGGGGCTGTTTGTTTGGGTCAAAATATCAAGAAAGTAGCTTTTTGGAACAAAAAGTAAGTTTTGGGCTATTATAGGATTCCAAAACTTAGGTTTGTTTTTTTTGGAACAAAAAGTAAGTTTTGGGCTATTATAGGATTCCAAAACTTAGGTTTGGTTTACTTTTTTTTTTTAAGAAAAGCTTTCTAAAAACAGAGAAAACAGTAAATTTTAAGGACAACACAAATTGTCACTTTTAGCTCGGAAATGGGCTAAAATTTTTAACAGTTTGTGCACCTCAACATTACCGCTCTCCTCTTTTCTCTTCATGGGACAATCATTGCCTATCTTCTCGTTACAATCACCGTCTATCTTCTCGTTCCCTCCACTT
>BQKN01000186.1:129223-141665 GCA_022839385.1 Asparagus kiusianus
GAAGAAATTTTACGATTTTTTGGGGTTTATAAAGAAGTGGATATTTTGATTTTGGGGGTTTTTATGATGCATGTCGCCATTGTTCTTGGAGGCAACCTTCTCTGAGGTGGGTGTAGTCGGGACTTCCTCTATGTCTCTTCTTCAGATCTGAAGGCTTGATTCCTTGATTAGGGTTTCATACTATAAAATTTCACCTCGGGGCCTTCAGATATGCTCCATAACAAAGCAAAGGCATAACCTTTCTCTACTTTGTGATTTTTTTTCGGGTGAGGTTTGTTTAAATCGTGACTTGATAGGTTGTTTCTTTTGTTTCCTTGAGTAATTTCACTTTGTGTGATTTCATAGTTTTGTACATGGAGTAAGTATATGGAATTAATGACAAATATACAGGTTATGTTCCTATTGAAAGAAATTTTATACCGTGATCTTGGTAAAATTTGAAGTTCTTGATTTTCTTTGTTTGTTGAGCTGCAATGTTTGTCATTAAAATCATCACAAATCTTCAAAACAAATTGAATAAGTCTTCGAAACAAGTTACGTGCCCTGTGAAAAGCTTTTACAAAGGGACTAGTTTATCCAATGCTTCCAACTAACAATTTACATTTCAATATAATCCGCTTTCCTTCATTTTGTTTTATTGTTTATCTAACTGTATGATTGAATGAATCAAAGCTTTGTCTTATTAAATATGCTTGATAGTTACGTACTGACTCCTTTTTGGTTCTATGTTCAGACAATCTTTAAATTTTTTTACTTTTTAACATGTGTATCTTTACTTGATGATGACTTTTGTATATACGTAGGCGGCTAGCTCAAAATATTGGTACGCTATGATTTCATGTGCAATATGATATCATGGTTGATAATAAGAATTATTGATGTACTTATATAATTTGACTAAACTTTATATCAGCTAAAAGATTTAGAAATTGCTTTGAGTTTAAGCATTTGCATATGTTTAAGAATATATTTTTTAATCATTGTAGATGGATGATATTGATGACGAAACGTTAATGAGGATATAAAGTAATGTGACTATTGTAGGCACTAAAAAATGCCAAGAAGCAAAGGAGTGTCGAACCTCACTACAAGCACGACGAGGGTCGTCACAACAACGAACCTCAACTCAATTAATGAAGTTCGTCTCAGCCAGATGAGACTCACAGTGCATCGTTCCTCAGAAGTCGAAGTTTGCCGTGTGAGACGAAGTTCGCCCAGAAACGAAGTTCGTCATTGAAGACGAATTTTGTCTAGAGACGAGGCTTTCAATGTTTTATCCTTTAGGAGATGAAGCTCATTCAGGAAACGAAGCTCGTCAGTGAAGATGAAGTTTTTTCAGAAGACGAAGTTCGTCAGTAGAAGCTCACGAGGCTTGCCACGTAGCCGGACTCGGCCATCAAAAGAAGAAGTTCACCAAATAGTGAAGCCCGCCTTGTCAGACGAACCTCGCTGCGCATTGAGGCTTGTCTCATCTAACGAACATTGCCACGCAGCGAGGCTCGTCTCACCAAGTGAGGCTTGACTCTAACGACCTTGAAGACACAGTCAGCCCACGTAGGCTAAATTCAAGGAGTCGGTTACGCTCCTCAACCCCACGATCAGCGCGTCAGTTACGCACTAGAGGCTTATAAATAGCCACAAGCAGCTATGAAGAAGCCAACGGAGAGAGAACGGAGTTAGCTCAATCAGAATCAAATATTTTGGCAGAATTCGCACTCAAGCTTGGAGAAGCTCTTTTGGAGATCTGAACCTCGGTTCTTGTGATCTAAAGTTAGACGCGCGGCGACTCAAGCACTCAACAAAGGCTAACTTTCTCCTCGAATTAAAACGATCTTGCTCCAATCGTCAACGAGAAGTAAGCTCGACATGAGCATCGAGCGAGGCATCTCATCGCCACGTAGAATCCATGTTGAACAAAGGAGAAGTCAAATCAACCTTCTCCTCTTCTGTACTTGAGAAAGGGCAATTGTAAAGAAATTTTTACTAGGTGATAAAATCTCGTCTCATGACTAAAATAGTTAAGAGAATCAATCGTCTCGTATCTTTTTCGGGACCCTACAGAAGATGACGACCATAGTGGGAGCACTTATTTACTCTGATGAAATGATCGTGGCACAGTCGGACAAGATCGCCATGGGAACCGACGTCGAGACTCTCGTCATCGAGTTCGACCAGTCCAAGTACGAGGAGCTCCTCTCCTCTCGTACTTCGAGTCCTACCAAAGCACGCAAGTGCCGCAAAGTCTCTTACGAGGCTCTAGCCAATTCGGCTTCTAACAACTCAACTCGAGTTTGCCTCGAGGAGAGATCTTCGCCTCTGAATGACGAGGCTCCAAAAATCAGTCGTCAGGCTAAGCAATGGATCGTCAAGCAACCCAAGCAAACTCCAATTGCTATATAACCCGCTACTAATCCGCAGTTAAAAAGGGCTAGATGTCGTCATCACCAAAATCAGGCCCGTCGTAAAGCCCGCACCTTAGCCTCGCTAGATGGCTTCCACTATCAGCCCAGAAATGACGTGGCTGGAACTTATAGGAGGGTCAAGGCTTGTCTAACCGAGGCTTGTCAAAATGACGAACCCCGTGTTAGACCCTAGAGGGGGGTGATTAGGGTCTTATGTTAATCTAATCCGATTAAATACCAATTAAAAACTAATTAACAAGTTATCCTAGCAAGTATGAAATACAACAAGTTATATGAGCTAGGATAAGCAATATGAACAATAAGAAATATCCTAGCAAAGAGATATAAGCAATATATGATATATGCAAGGATATGAAACTAACACAAGGGGTAAACAATATGAACTAGATAGTGGATCATATAAATAATGAGTTATGGACAATGACGACAAGAAATATAAACATAAGATAAAGTGCGCCAAAGCAAACTCAAACACACGATATGATCACGGTGTTCGGACCTTCTGTCCTACGTCTCCGCTCCCCTCTCCCGGGGAGAAATCCACTATCACACCCGGGTTTTTTACGTTCACCCGAATAACGTTTACACCTCACAGTGTCGGTTTTCAACGCTCACCGAACAACGTTCACTCCTCACACTCGGTTTTCTAGTTCACCGAAAACTTCACAACACACTCGGTTTTCTAGCTCACCGAAAACCTTACAATCTCACAATGTAACAATAAATGATTGTTCTCTACTATGGATGAAAACACTATGAAAGCTCACACTCAATGTTACAACTCTCACAACCCCAAATATATTATGAATGCAAATACAATAAGCTCAAGTGGGTGTGTGTAACAATGAGTAAAATCAAATCTAAACTTAATATAAAACTAGCTTTAATAGATATGATAATTAACAAATAATTAATAAATAAAAGCTAGAGTAGAGTTTAGAAAACTTTTCCAATAGATGACAAGAGAGAGAGAGAGATGGATTGAATACCCAAAATACAATTGATAATCTCCTCAAGCTCTTGTAAAACTTTCTTCATAAACCAAACCCTTAAATAAGCTTAAACTCTTTTTAAAACTCTTTAAAACATTCTATTGGATGGTTCTAAGTGTTGAGGGATGATGGGTATTTATAAGAACTCAAGACAACAACCCAAATCCAAAGAAAAGCCCAAAAAATAAGGCAAATACCCAAAAAATCGGAATCAGGAAAAATAGAGCCGTTGGGCAACGGTAACTTTCAGAGAGTTTGGCGGTCGACCGTGGTGGTCGACTGTGGGTACTGTAGTACTATGTATCAGTTTTGTAAAATCAATTAAAAATAGTAAAACAGCTCCAAAAAATATGACATTTTGTGGGAAGGTTCTAGACATGTAGAATAACATGTTAGAGAAAGAATTTCTGAAAATTCATTTCCCAGTTGAGAGAAATAAATATTTGAACATAGATTTACAGTTTCTAAAAAACTGCTGACATACACGATTTTGTAAAATCAATTAGGTACAGTAAATCAACTCCAAAAATAGTAAAATTTTGAGGGAAGTTTCTAAACATGTAGATAAACATATCAAAGAAAGAATTTCTTGAATACCACTTCCCATTTATGAAAACTCATCTGTTTTGTAAAAACATGCAGGAACATGTGCACGAACAAAAACATGATTTTGTAAATTCCATTAAACATAACAAATCAATTCCAAACTTGATGAAACTTTGCGAAATGTTTATAAACATGAAAACAAACATGTTAGAAAAAGAATTTCTCAAATTGAATTTTCATTTGTGAAAACTCATGTATTTTACAAGTGTGTCCAAAGCATGAAAACCCAAAACCATGCATGTATATATATAACTATATATATACATAGAAACCAAATACGTGTGTGTATATGATATTGAGCTTAAGGTATTTAACACACATAATATAAAACCTAAACTAAGTTACCCAAGCTAGATCTTGATCTTCAATAAGCTCTTCTTGGTAATCTCGCGGATGAAGCTTGAACTTGATCTTTAACTTTGAATTGCAAGGCTTCACTCCACTATTCTGCCAACCTCCATTGGATATCATCGTTGTAGCGCATATTCCATCCAACCTCCTACAACGTTGTTTGTCTACAATACATAGGAAAACACAACTACTAGACAAACAACATTAGTGGTAAATTGTTTGTTAAACATCATAAAAAACAAGAAGGCCAACAATCTCCCCCTTTTTTATGATGACAAACAATTTACAAAAAGGATATATGCATGAAAGGAAATGAATATATAAATTATAATTTACATGCATATAAACAAAGAAATGTATACTCACAATATTTCTCCCCCTTTGGCATCATCAAAAAGGGGACAAAAGAATTAAGAGAACGAAAGCTCCCCCTACAAATAAGCATGGGTGAGTATAACACATAGAAAGATATAGGGATTGCTCCCCCTATCAAAATGCCATATAGAGTATATGCAATAAAGATCAAGGTAAAACATATGAGCAAGCATAGATAAGAGCATGCTAAAAAATTACTCACATGCATGAAGATAATGAGAACATATATAAAAATGTCAATATGAAGATAGTGTCTCATATGAAAACATGTATAATAGTAGATTTATGAAATCAAAAGAAAAAGCATGAGAATCATGCAAAAGGTTTTCAAATGAAAACAAATCAATCGAATGAAATCATAAATCAAAATTTAAATCATAAAATCAAAATATCATTGATTTTCAAAAATCAAGAGAGACAACTATATCTAGCTATTGAGCTAGTATCAACCCGTATAAATATTTTTGCATCCGGTAAACAAAATTTGGGAATAAACACCCAATAAATCTGGAGGGTTATATAAACGTAGTCCTCTCATCAAAATCGAAACAAATAATCATGAAAACAAAAGATTTGATCAATTTAAAAATTGTTTTCATATAGAAGGTTTAGAACACGTTTTTCAAAACCAAGAAAAAGAAAAAGAAAAATACTAAAATTCTTGGTTTAAAAAAAATTAAATTTGTTTTGGTACCCAAGAACTCTTGGTACCAAAAGATTTAGGGACATGACCTCTATCATTTAAGCTCAAAGCCCTAGGGTTATGAACCCTTTTAGGTATATGTGGTGCACTAACACGGTCAAAGCAATAATCGCTCAAATAACCCTTCCGATTGTAATTTGTGCAATGAAAAAGATCCATTTGTTTTTGTGGACCATTAGCTCGTGCACGGGAAACATTTGCAACCATAGATGATCTTTTAAGATTATTTTGCAAATGTAAAACATTATCAAAATAAAACTTTCCTAAGTGGCCATATCTACCACAAACATCACATTTAAACTTTTGTGGCTTAATAAAGTCATTTGGCAAAGGTGAAGTCTTTTTCAAATCATAACAAAATTTTACCAAATGGCCAAAACGTCCACAAAGATCACATTTAAACACATTTGCATGTTTATGATGTGCATGATAAGCATATGCATGTGTATGTGATGAAGAAGCTACATGAGATGCACAAGAAGGATTAATATGCTTATGTTTTTGTGCTTCATAGCAAAATTTAGCTAGATGGCCTTTACGGCCGTAAATTGAGCACTTATAAACTTTGCTATATATGTGTGCATGATGAGTAGATGATGACTTAGACTTGGCACACATATCCATAAGCTTCTTATGATTATTGATGCATGTTTTCAAAGTTGAATCTAAAGATGAAATGCATTTTTTCATAAGATTCAAGTCTTTATTTTTAGGCACATATGCATTTTTAGAAGTAGAACATAAATAGTTATTTATAAAGGAAGCAGTATCATTTTGTATGTTCTCTACTTCTAACATGGCATTATCTCTTTCATGAGTTAAACTAGCAACATTTGAAGTTAAAGAAACATGATCCAATTTTAATTTTTCATTATTTTCTTTAAGGATCACATTTTTATTAGAAATAATTTCAAACTTAGATGCTAACAACTCATGATCGGATTTCAAATCCTCATGCTTGCTTTTTAAATCAATAAAATCATTTTGTAATTTCTTATAGGCATGCAATAATCTTTCACTAGCACAAGCAAGTTCATCATTAGGTAAATCATTAATAGATTCGAACTGGCAAACCTCACTAGGGCTATCGCCTAGTGCTCGTCTGCATGAAGCTCCTTTAGAATTGTCGGATCGCCTCCAAGTCCTTTGATGTGCTTCAATAAATTTCCATAAGGTGTAAGCACTATCAAAATGAACAAACTTATTAGACATAGATGAGTTAAAAGCATTTAGCAAATATTCTAACAAAATGTGGTTCATAGTAAACATTCGATGATCATTTTTATTCCACTTGGATTTCTCCAAAATGGGCACAATATAAGCATCATCTATAATTTCCCATAAATCAAAATATTTAGATCTAACAAATAGCTTAAATCTAACACACCATTGGGCATAGGGAAAATTATCTAATCTAGGAGCAACACTAGAATCATAGCCTAAACAAGATGCATCATTCATATCCATAAATTGTAAAAATATGCAAGTAAGATGTAAATGCAATCAAAACAAGATTAGCACAATAAAATAACTTGGATCTTTAACTCAAGGCGATTAGACCTTAAATCAAAGAGCACCAAGCTCTGATACCAATTGTTAGACCCTAGAGGGGGGTGATTAGGGTCTTATGCTAATCTAATCCGATTAAATGCCAATTAAAAACTAATTAACAAGTTATCCTAACAAGTATGAAATACAACAAGTTATATGAGCTAGGATAAACAACATGAACAACAAGAAATATCCTAGCAAAGAGATATAAACAATATATGATATATGCAAGGATATGAAACTAACACAAGGGGTAAACAATATGAACTAGATAGTGGATCATATAAATAATGAGTTGTGGACAATGGCGACAAGAAATATAAACATAAGATAAAGTGCGCCAAAACAAACTCAAACACACGATATGATCACGGAGTTCGGACCTTCCGTCCTACATCTCCACTCCCCTCTTCCGGGGAGAAATCCACTATCACAACCGGGTTTTCTACGTTCACCCGAATAACGTTTACACCTCACAGTGTCGGTTTTCAACGCTCCGAACAACGTTCACTCCTCACACTCGGTTTTCTAGTTCACCGAAAACTTCACAACACACTCAGTTTTCTAGCTCACCGAAAACCTTACAATCACACAATGTAACAATAAATGATTGTTCTCTATTATGGATGAAAACACAATGAAAGCTCACACTCAATGTTACAACTCTCACAACCCCAAATATATTATGAATGCAAATACAATAAGCTCAAGTGGGTGTGTGTAACAATGAGTAAAATCAAATCTAAACTCAATATAAAACTAGCTTTAATAGAAATGATAATTAACAAATAATTGATAAATAAAAGCTAGAGTAGAGTTTAGAAAACTTTTCCAATAGATGACAAGAGAGAGAGAGCTATGGATTGAATGCCCAAAATAAAATTGATAATCTCCTCAAGCTCTTGTAAAACTTTCTTCATAAACCAAACCCTTAAACAAGCTTAAAACAAGCTTAAACTCTTTTTAAAACTCTTTAAAACATTCTCTTGGATGATTCTAAGTGTTGAGGGATGATGAGTATTTATAAGAACTCAAGACAACAACCCAAAGCCGAAGAAAAGACCAAAAAACAAGGCAAATACCCAAAAAACCGGAATCAGAAAAAATAGAGCCGTTGGGCAACGGTAACTTTCAGAGAGTTTGGCGGTCGACCGTGGGTACTGTAGCACTACATATCAGTTTTGTAAAATCAATTAAAAATAGTAAAATAGTTCCAAAAAATATGAAATTTTGTGGGAAGGTTCTAGACATATAGAATAACATGTTAGAGAAAGAATTTCTGAAAAATAAGTTCCCAGTGAAGAGAAATAAATGTTTGAACATAGATTTACAGTTTCTAAAAAACTGCTGACATACACGATTTTGTAAAATCAATTGGGTATAGTAAATAAACTCTAAAAATAGTAAAAGTTTGAGAGAAGTTTCTAAACATGTAGATAAACATGCCAAAGAAATAATTTCTTGAATACCACTTTCCATTTATGAAAACTCATTTGTTTTGTAAAAACATGCACGAACATGTGCACGAACAAAAACATGATTTTGTAAATTCCATTAAACATAACAAATCAATTCCAAACTTGATGAAACTTTACGAAATGTTTATAAACATGAAAACAAACATGTTAGAAAAAGAATTTCTCAAATTAAATTTCTATTTGTGAAAACTCATGTATTTTGCAAGTGTGTCCAAAGCATAAAAACCCAAAACCATGCATGTATATATATAACTATATATATACATAGAAACCAAATACGTGTGTGTATATGATATTGAGCTTAAGGTATTTAACACACATAATATAAAACCTAAACTAAGTTACCAAAGCTAGATCTTGATCTTCAATAAGCTCTTCTTGGTAATCTCGCGGATGAAGCTTGAACTTGATCTTTAACTTTGAATTACAAGGCTTCACTCCACTATTCCGCCAACCTCCATTGGATATCATCGTTATAGCGCATATTCCATCCAACCTCCAACAACGTTGTTTGTCTATAATACATAGGAAAACACAACTACTAGACAAATAACATTAGTGGTAAATTGTTTGTTAAACATCATCAAAAACAAGAAGGCCAACACCCCGTCCACAACACGAAGCTCGCCATCGTGGCTCATACGAGGCTCGTCCAAAACACCAAGTTCGCCCCACTAACGAGGCCGGCAAAATTAGGGTGCGGTAGAATGACAAACTTCGCCTCCAGCACGAAGTTAGCCCCATTACTAGACCACGTTCAAATGGCCAAGTCGAGGCTTGACCAAGACGACAAGTTCACCTCCCAAGCAAGGTTCGCCCAACTGTCGAACCTCGTCTCCAACATAGGAATGACGAGGCTCGTCCAACCACTCAGGTTCGCAAATCTCTAACACTTAGAGATCCCAACGCATACGCAACCAGGTTACCGGTCCGAGGTTTAGCACTTCAAAGTTTTCATGGAAATACATAGTACATTATTAAATGATCTACTGCTTGAATAAGATTGCCCCCGACTTACAGTTACTTAACCTGAAGGAAGATTATATATGCGACAAGTTTTGTACATCTTACCTGAAACCACTTGTTCAAGTATTTTTGTTCCATATTATCTTATAATCTGATCAACAACAAGTGTGACAACTGTAGAGCGCCATTCTTAACTGAAGGTAAATAGATTACCAAATTATAGGCTTCAATACACACACAAACACACACAAACTGCAATTCATGTGTACAAGGTGCCGTATCCGAGGAAATATCTATAACCCTATCCGTTAGGATGCAAATATGGTTACTCATATCTATAACCGATAGGATACGGTTACAGATATGATTTTGTAGCAAAATATCTGTATCTGAAATATCCGAATACATATTGGTCATACTCTTACAATAGTTTTGATTCTTTAATTATGGATTTGTGGTTAATTTCGATGATCAATATGTCTAATCTTAACTTAACTTTTTAGTTATAATGAACATATTAACGAACTCTTTTGTGTCACATGAACTATGTTTTTCTCAATACTATCTAGTTTTCTCATATCCATTTTGTATCCGCGTGCGTAACTACATGTATATTTGTAACCATATCTGGTTTTAGTGGATATGGATATGAATTTTCCTCACCGAGGTAAATTTGTATTTATATACGTATCCGAGATGAGTAAGCAGATATGGATATGGTAAGCATCATATCCGAGCCGTATCCAGACTGAATGCACCCCTAATACCAAGCCTCAAAATAATTCTAGTATCCATTTGAACTCAAACGAGCAACCAAAAGAATGCATTAGAAAAGCAAAAATTAATGCATAATGATAGGATTTCACGTTATCTTAAAAATGAATGGTCCAATCTAAACGCATCCCACATTGAAGTGTAGCATGCCAGACGGTAAAGTATACATACAATATCCAAGATATAAGGGGATTCATCTTCAAAGATGTAGCAAGCTACTTTTTAAATTGCTAAAGTAATTCTAGATTAGCCACCATAATGTATTGCCTACCGCAGAAAAAAATATCCAGTATATTTGTAGTGATGTTTATGTCAAGTCTTTGGAAAATTCAAGAGAGATTACCCTAAGGAATATTACACAGAAAATGCTTCTTTCACAGTGTACCGAAAATATTATTATTAGCCACAGATTTTCATGAGAAATATTCTAGAGAAAACACTTCTATCACAAGCTCATAATGCTTGGTTTTCTGCAAATCTGAGTCAAAACGCCATACAAGCAACCACCACTAAAGTCAAATTGAAAATTAGATAACTAGTGGCACGATGATGCAGCTTACACGAGTTCAATATGGAAGAGAAAAGAAAACTATAGGAAGTCATTTATGATATTAAATTTTCTCATAACATATAAATCTTAAGAAGGCTACACTATCAGTCTGCTCGGGATGAACTCCTGCGTAGATTTGTTGAGCTCAAGCAGGGAGGTCGATCAGTTGATGAGTATAAAGCCGGGTTCTCTTCCCTAAGTCGATATGCTCCCCACCTGGTTACCGACCCTACTATTAGGAGGCATTAGTTCCAGAAGGGTCTGGATAAGTATATCAGGTTTGCTCTAGCTGGGTAGAACACTTGCGATCCATGACGACGTACTAGATGCAACACGAGAGATCGAGAGTGTTCAGAAGGAACCTGAAGACCCACATGTGATTCAGAGCAGGACACCAGTAGCTCCAGCCCGAAATGTCAAGTGTCCCCCTCCGAGGCAACAACAGGCTCCTCAGAGGCAGCAGTTTTCCTAGCAACAGTCATTTCCTCAGAGCCATCCCTATCAGCGTCCTGGAGTGCAGACTCGCAACCAACCCTTAGTGTAGTGTTCCTATTGTAGCTACGCTGGGCATACCCAGCAGGAGTGCCCTAGGCGTCTTCGTCTATGCTACAACTGTGGGTCCCCCGACCATGTCAACTGGGACTGTTCGTAGCGGCAGCATGCCAGCTTGCCCCCACCTCCAGTTCGAGCAGCTCTTCCAGCTCCACCTCGATCAGCCTCAGCAGCTCCAGCTCGGCACGGACCCTACCCTCGAGCAGGGCCTCTTCCTCCACAGTAGCATGTTTATCAAGAAGTACGAAGGCAGCAACCACCGCGTCAATGTTTATGATGTCAGCTGTGAAAGCTGAGGCGAAGGACCAGGTTATTACCGGTAAGAGTTGTTCATTCTCAGTTTTACTTGCATATGGTTTTCCTTATTAGTATTGCCTGATGATATTATGATAGGATTTGTTTATGAGTGCTAGCTTAGATGTATTTTCCTTCTTCTACACTAGACAAGATTCTTGTTTCTTCCGTTCTTGCTTTATCACTCTTTGACTCAAGAGTTTCCCATTATTTCTTGTCTCATCGATTTGTGAGTACCCACTCTCGTTCCCTATCTCTGTCCTTAGGTTTAATTCTGAGGGTGGAAATTATTTTAAGTGGGATAGAATGTAATGATCGTGAACTTTCGATACTAGTTAAAATAATTTTTTGGTATTTTAAAATATTTAATTATTATTTTTAAAAGAGTATTTGTATTTTCTCGATTTTCTAGAATTTTCTATGATTAAAAAGTCCAAATTTTATATTTATTTAAATAATTTTAATATTTATAAATTAACTTAGTGTAGTAAAAACTTTTGAATTAATCTGTTGTGTTATCAATGCTATTACATATCATTTTGAATAATACATTGTATTATTGTTACTATTACGTATTATTTCATATAATGCATTGTATTATTATTAATATTAATAATATTGTTGTATTATTACTACTATTGCGTATTATCTATTGTATTAGTATAACTAGTACGTTTTATTTTATAGATAATTTTTCCATAATTATTTAATTTAATACATAATTAATTATATTTTTATTAATTAATTTTGTTAATTATCTAAACCCTAACCCTAATTATTTATATATATATATATATATATATATATATATATATATATATATATAT
>BQKN01000186.1:141675-165132 GCA_022839385.1 Asparagus kiusianus
TATATATATATATATATATATATATATATATATATATATATATATATTCTCATGTTCACGTTTCACGCCGCCAACCTTTTCTCTCTCCTCTCCTTCTCGTTCTCAACTCATGCAACAACCTCCACCGCCTCCTCCCCTGTTCGCCGAGCTTCCAGCCGCATCAACCCACCACCCCGATGCCGCTCCTCCTTCGTTCCTCGTTCCCTCTCCATCTCCCCCGTTGCTCACCGACGACCGTCCCTCCTTCAGCCGAGCTCTGCCTCCTCCCTGTTCTCCACCATCTCCTACACCACCACCTCATCTCCTTCAAGATCCGACCAACCTCCACCATCTCCAAGCTGCCCCCTCGTCCTCCTCACCCCCAACCTCTCTCACGTCATGGCCCACTTCAAACCCGTGGTCGACTGCACCCGCTTCAGTTCCGTCACACCGCATCCGTAGCAGCATCGCCTCCACATGTATAGGCCCCTTGGCCTCGTAGGCAAGATCACACTTGCTCAGATCTGAATTTTTGTATTTATTATGAATTATCTGTAATTTTAGATCTGTTAATAATTATATGTGTGGGCTTGTTGATGAAATTGTGAATTATCTACTTATGTTAATTTGTGATTAAATAAATCGTAATTATGTGATAAATAGTATTTTCAGAATAATTATAATAGATTAAAGAATTTATTTTAACAACGGGGTTATTTTAGAATAATTATAATTTTTTGAATTTATTTTGTGGAAGGAAATCATTTTAGAATGATAAATATTTTTAAAAGAATTTATTTTGGAAAAATAGACTATTTTGAATTAATGAGAATTTATCATGTAAAAAGATTATTTTGAATTTATTATTTTAAGAGATTATTTTTTAGAATAATTATGGTGAGAGATAATTTGAAAGGAATTTATTTTATAAAAGAATTATTTATTTTGAATTAATTTAGTTTATGAACGTATGATGGATAGTTGTTGACCGTGACATTTTATGTGCAAAACAATCGTCGATTCCATGATTCTTATTTTAATTACGTGGTATGCTATGACACCGTTGTACATGATTGGTTGTTTCATTTATTATTTCTTATTGTGTTTGAGAACCCTTAGTAGTTCATGACTTAGTGGCTTTATGCATCATGTACAAGACTTAATGACATGTGTGTGTGCGTTGACTGAATTTAGGAGGTGGACCAGAGATCTAGTTCAGGTTATGATTGTTGATTGAGAAAAGCAAGAAGAGTTAGGATGGGAAAGACTTGGTTCATGTGATTGGATGTGGTTGTTGATGTATCTTCCAGGCTCGCACCAGTGAGTTTGTGTAGCACTGTGGTTGGTTTGTTGGGTCAAAGTGAAGTTTGTGTAGTCACTTTGGTTTATGAGTTTGATATTCACCCGAGTTTAGCTTGAGTCCGGACTAGGCTGAAAATAGATTGCGTGTAGTCCTCTGACCTAGTTTGTGTAGCGGTATTGGATGCACGTAGGAGATATGCGAACACTTATTTATCCGAGAATATGAATGTTGACTCTATGTGAGATATGGACCAGTGAGCTATTATAGGATGGCGAGTTACATGACCGCGTTTCTTAGCTAAGTATGAATTCTTGTGAGATGTAGGCCAGTTGTATTTCTTTTTATACATAGATCGTGATTAATATTTAATTATCTACAATTTGAGACATATGGTATATACATGAGGGTTTCCTTATTTGGATTATTTCGCTCGACGTACTACGTCTCTTATTGTAGATTTTTAAGTATTAATTTCATCTAGTTATATGGTCTTGTTACTTGGATGATTATTCTGATCACTAGCTGCATGATCGACTTGTTACTTGGTTGATTTTATTGGATTCTTTTGATTATTATACTCTAGTGATAGATTGCACTTAGGTTATTAGTATTCTAGTAGCATGCTTCTATTATTATTATTATTGTTTTTGCCTTGGTCGTTCGACCGTTTCTATTTCTCTCTGTGGGATCTTGCCGTGTGCCATGCACACTGACGTACATATTTTTTCTCTGGTGTACGCCAGATTTAGGAGATGGACAGTCTCAGTTCGGAATCGTTCAGGAGCCAGAGGATTCTCAGCAGGAGTGTCTTGCAGACGGAGCAGAAGAACAAGTTGAAACTTAGCTGTTTCCTTAGTTATTGATAGTCCTTAGTTTATTTTTTTACAGTACTTCCTTACTATTCCTATTGAACGATGTATTTTCATATTTCTTTAGTACTTATTTGGACTGTTTTGTAATAAGGGCATGTTTGTCCTAAACTCTATGTCTCGGATGATATTCTATTTGTGATATGTCTCTTTTTCATTCTAAGTTGTTCATTATATTCTTACCATGTGTGATCGGGGACCTGTGCCTTCGCATTGTATATTGTTTGACGCTTAGCATATTAGATTGAGTAGAAATGATCTAGTATCTATTTCTCCTCAGTCTAATATGTTGTGGGCTTGTTCGCATCCCGTCTCTCGGGTATTTCGGGAAGTTGGGCGTGACAGGATATACATATATAGGTCATATAATTAAAATTATTTGAGCATTAAATTGGTGGATCTACGACTAATTTTGGAGATCCACAGTTATATTTACATATATCAAACACATTGAACTCTGATTCAAGAAATTTTCTTTTATTTAAATAGCTCTAATATAACATGATTTATATATTCTCTAATATTATTAGTTGGACTCATTTTTTTCTCTTAAATGTTTCTCTCCTATCCTCATATTCGATTTTGGCAGATATTGACTATGAACTTACACAAATCTTCTTATATTGACTATAAACTTACACAAATCTTCTTTGTCAACTGAATCGAATTGGAGAAACAATACTGTAAATTATTCAGAATTTTACAAAAACTTATTCAATATTCCAAGCAAAGAATATACTCTTGCACAAATCAAGCTGTTTCTGAAAGTACCCTAGAGGTGGGGGAGGGGGGGATGAATAGGATATTTGCTAATCTAATCCGATTGTAAAGACAAATTTAAAACTTATTAACTAATATATCCTAACAATGTGATATATAATGAGATATGCAAGGTTATACAATTAAGCTAAGGGCGATATATACATGAGACAATGACAATATAAAATTATAGTAAACAATGAACACAAATAATACGCCAAGTAATTAAACAAGGGCAAAATAAACATAAACACAAGAATAAGAGAGATAGTGCGCAAATAAACAAACACAAACATAAGAAACTGATCACGGAGTTCGGTCGACCCACGACCTACGTATTCGCTCCTCAACCTCGAGGAGAATCTCCACTATCAACACAAAAAACTACACGATCGGTTTTCAACACTCACCGATAAACGTTTACAACTCACACTATTATAATCACACAATACACCCTCTAAGTATTAGCCTAGCCCGTGTCACCTTCCTCAAGTACTTGGATTTACCATCTCTCCCTAGGCTTTACTACCAACGTCACTCCTCTTGGAATTGACCCCGTCTCTTACCAACCACTTCTCTCGGTATCTTTGTGTATTACAACGTGTACTCTCAACAATGAAAGCTCTAATGCAAAGTGTTTGTTCTCTAAACAAGATGAGAACACAATTAAGCTCATACTTAAAGAATCACTCACCACAACCCAAATTATACTTAATGTGAAAATACTAAAAGCTCAAGGATTGTGTGTGCATTCAATAAGTAAAATGAAATGTAGACTCAGTTTAAAATCTAGCTAAATGAAATTGGTAATCAACAAATATATGTATAAATCTAGAAACTGAGTTTAGCAAAACTTCTCTGAAAATCAAGAGTGAGAGAGATTGAGATTGAAGCCCAAACACGAAAGAAATGATCTCCTCCTCTTGTGAAAATCTCTTCACATAAACAAACTTGAAAAACACTTAAAGACCCTTAAACAAACTTCCCCAAAACTTGATTTTTGTTTTTCTTCGTTAGTTCAGAAGTTTGAGGGTAAGGGATATATATAGGTTCACAAAACAAAGACCAAAAACCAAGAATATCCAAGAAAAAAGATAAAAACCCAAAAAATTAGCAAACTGGAAAAACTAGCCGTTACAGTGTCATTAATCGACTGATGAACAGTATCAGTCGACTGATGAGCTGCCCGTTACAAGCAGCTCAACCTTCATCGGTCGACTGATGAACTCATCAATCGACTGATGACTTGCTTCGGTCGACTGATAGTTCATCAGTCGACTGAGCAGAAACTTTCTGCTTTTCTAGCGCACTCTTCTGCCGACTGATGATTTTCATCAATCGACTGATAACATGCTCAATGACATATATGCACAGTAAAATTAGACTTTGAAGTGGGTTTATAAATAGCAAATAAATTCTAAAAATTATAAAACTTTGAAAAATGTTTATAAACATGAAAATAAACATGTTACAAAAATAATTTTTTAAATTGCATTTCCTATTTGTAAAAACTCATCATTTTGTAAAATTGGTCAAAATACAAAATCTCAAAAACACATGATTTTTACAAAATGATTTCAAACAACTTTGAAACTTCTTTTGAATGGATTAATAGACTTTATAAAAGATATAATCGAGTCTTTTAATCTGTAAACATATATTGTGCAAACTTTCAAAAATATGAAAACGGTAAACATGATTTCATTGATTTGAAATTCTTAAAGCTTGATTTTAATAAAATCATTTCAAACACGTATAAATATAAAACAAATATGTGTGTATATAGTCATATCCATTTGTTTTATATTTATGTAGCTAAACTTGAAGGCAATAAAACATAAACTATGTGTGTGTACAATTTGAGCTCTAAGTATAAACACACGAAGTATAAACATACTAAACTAATTGATATACCAAAGCTAAATGATCTCATGACACTTGATCTTAGGCAATCCTCCTCTTTGTAGTATGGATGAAGCAATCGTGAATCTTAAACTTGAATTGTATCGTGCTTCACTCCAAATTTTTTCCATCCTCCAATGAATATGATCGTGTAGGCGCAATCCAACCAACCTCCAACTAGGATCTTTGTGTAGAATACCTAACAAGTAAATACAAAACACTCGACAAACTGATGTTAAAAACTGTTTGTTAATCATCAAAACTAGATTAGATAGTAGGCTCATAAATATGAGACCTAACAGTTTCATCTTTCCTTCAAACATAAGCTCATTCCACACATCAATGGGCCCATGCAAGCACCCATGCAGATAATCACTAATGTCCTAAATTTTTAAAAATTTGCACTTGAATACATATAATAAACAATTAGGATTGAACATTAAGTGTTTAGTGGGTTAGCAACCTCAAAATAGCTAACTTTAACTTCTACATGCTATGGGTAAAGTCATAGGGAACTTTGTTTGATATGCTATGACAGTTCTATAACACAAACTTGGAACACTGACATTGTTTTGTCTTTTTCTTCATCATGTAAATATTTACATAATGTTAAAATGATAGTCCCTAAAAATGTCAAAATTTAGCTAGATGTATAATTTTTTTCTTGTTTATTGTTGTAAGTACATGATTCAAACCCCATAGTTTTGACAACATACTACAATTATTTGGCATGTAATATAGCAGAATGTTATACCTGCAGAATGTTAGTATCACATGATTAACAGATACCAAATGAAAGATGGTCATAGTACTACCACTAGCATGCAATATTAGTCGACAACAACTAAGTATGATAATGATTCAATAAACATACTCTTCACGTTAAACTTCATGTATGTGTCTATAGAATAATTTTGATAGCCCTTGTCTAAAGTTTTTCGAACCCTATTCAGATTTGCTAAAACCTCATAAACCTCAAGAATGCACAAAAGGTATGATAAAATACAACTATTACCTAATGAAAGTAGTGAGGAGACTAAATTCCCAATGCACCACATTGCAACATTGGTAAAGCTTCAAAATTGGAAGCATAGGAGATAAGAACAATTCAAAAGACTAATGTTATTAACTGATACAACATATATCTGAGATCATCATCTCCAAACTGGCACAAATTTTCTGTTCATGTATGGGCCTGTAATACCAGTAAGCATGAAGGAGCCATGTAAAGTGATGAATTTGGAAAAGTAATTGGAGATGTTGATTCTTTTAAAAGAGGTTTTGAAATTCACTCTAGCCTGTATTGAAATACATCATGGATTGCTAATCACTTGAAGTCCTTCAAATTCTTGAGAACTTATTAGGTATTTATTCACAAATTCAGAATTTTAAGGTTGTTCATCGAAAAGTTTTTTCTCAATAGAGTTATTTTGACATGCTAAAATTTTCTATCAATATCTTAAAATTTATTTAACTCAAGTGTTACTACTACATCTCTTTTGGAATATTTTTGCTGATATTTTACATTAAAAAAAGGGTAATGAATTATTATAGAAAGGGAAGCTTGTACACACATGTTCATAAAAATAAAAGGTGACATTTTTAAGAGGCATATTCCCTCAATTAATTTGTTTGTTTTCTTAAACACATGAATTTAATAATATAAAAAGATTTTATGATGCAGTTAAATAGTTAGATTGACTAACAAATTGGTTCAAAAAATTCTTCTAATTTCTCCCTTTTGGCATCATTTATTTGGAGTTCTATTTTTTTATACGTTCCTTTTATGTTGGAGATACCTACTCTTATAATGCTTGTGTAGAAGTGGAAAGGGAGATCGAAATCGTCACATAAACTTCAACATTTTCACGAGAGTGATTACATGGATCCTAATCAAGGTCTTTGTTTTGGTGCCCTATTTAATATTGCTGCAATAAATGTAAATAGTGCCCCATGTATTAATTTATCTTTCTGTTTACTCTATAATATGACATCTAACTGATAAATTTTATTGTCATTTTTAGTACAAGGACTTGACACTAGAAGAAGACTATGCATCTTTATCTTTTGCCGGTCCATTGAAATGCTAGTTGATGTTGTTAAAGACACTATACTAGAACATGGCGGAGAGGTAACTTGAGAAGCACATTATAATGCAGAGTTGTGTTTAAACCTGATATTTTGTTCTTGCTTTTAGTCATATTGTATAAAATTGTGCAGAACATGCATGCGTTAATTCCTTTCTTGTCATTATAAAGATGAATAAAACTGTCAATTGTAAAATTATACTTTTATTTATATTTCTACTGAAAAGGTTTGGAACCAAGTTAAATGATCTTTCTACATACTAACATTAACAATTTGATACCCCATTTACGAGAAAATATGCATTTAGAAATAAGTATAATAAACTATTTTGATTTATATTCTTCTGCACATTGAAAAATGAAAATATGAAAACTCTTGAAGGCAAATTAATAAATCAATCTTACATGTGAAAATATAACTAAATCTTACTATATAATTATCCTTTTAATAGTGATATAATATTAGTGCTCCTTCTGGGTCTTCACTAGGCTATCATATGTTTGTTTAACTCCAAATTAACTTAAAAGGATTCAATGTATAAATTAGAGTGAAATGCTAAACTAAATTATTAATTTTAGCTAAATCTAAAAATTTATACCACGTGCATTGCTTGTGCAATTCACCTAGTAATCCTAAAAAATCCATGTCCACGATATGTGAATTGTATCTTAACTAGACCATGAACAATGTTTTTTTTAAAGATTATTTCTTGTTTTTAAGTGAAAAATTAAATGATAGGTTGGTGATTGGAAGATAAATTAACTTTTAAAATAATTCATCTATAAGTTAAAATTCAAAAGGAAAATGATTGGGGCACACCCCCAACCACACACTCTCTCTCTTTTGCTACAGTGCACCGGACCCACATGAGATTTTAAAAAATTTAAAATCTAATGTGGGCCCGGTGTACTGTAGCAAAAGAGAGAGAAGGATGGTTGAAGTTGTGGTTGGGGGTGTGCTTCTAGTGCCACTCAATTCAAAAGTAGTTCCTATTGGATTATCTATTTTTAAGATAGACTGTAGGGGAAAAAACCCAACAACCTATCAAAGATTGTAGGTAATAAATTCTGTACAAAGATCTTAAACCCGCCACGTGGAGGAGTTCGTCGGTGTGTGCTTTGGGACCAACATGAGCCACTCGAATTACATTTATACCCTCTCTGACCAAACTAAATTACGTACCCCAAACTCACTCAGAGCACCATCAGGCACAACTCTGGGGGCAATACCGGTATTTCACTACGAGCGCGTTCCGCGTTCTAATTCGATCGTTAAAGACATAAAAAAAGGGGGAAAAAATTAAAAAAAAGGGTCGCACGAAAAGACGATTGTTGTTGTTGTTATGATGTAAAATTTAAGCAAAGGAAACGCTTTAAGATTTTATCTATTTATAAACCCATTGTCCTCTCTCTCGATATTCCTCATAATTTCCTTTCTATTTTCGGCATCTAGATCTCGCAAAAAAGAATTCTTTAATTCTTCGAACGGCTTCAGCTGTCCTATTTTGAGAATTTGAGATCTCGTCGTCGGCGGTACTGGATCCAGTTTTGGCTCGAGATCTATGATCCGGATCTGAGAAATTGTAGGATAAAGCTCCGATTTCTCGAATTTGTTTTCCGTGATTAGATCTCTTGCTATTAATTTGATGAGGAGAATCGATGTCTCTTTTGTTTCGTTTTTGTTTGATTTGCTGAATGCGTTGGTTACTATATTTGATGAAAAACAGCAGTTTTAGGTCAAAGGTGCTCCCTTTGAGCTAAGATTGTTTTGGAGCTGACCTTGATTTTGTCTGTGAAAATTTCAGAAATTTGGGTATAATCGTTCAACGGGCAAAGGCCTGTGATTAGAGATGCCTAATAAGAACGGGATGGTAGAATGCAGCGTCTGCCATTCTAAATTGCTGGTGCCGAGCCCCAGGGCCATCTCGAAGGCATATGACAGGCACAGAAGCAAGATATCGAAGAAGTACCGGGCCTTGAACTTCCTTCTGGTTGTAGGAGACTGCATCTTGGTTGGGCTTCAGGTAATTCTAAAAAATCATATGTAATGCACGTTAACTCGATATCATGTGGTGTGAGCTTATCATATTTATGGTTGCGGGGTATAACTTAGTGTAAGTGGTCTAGAAGAACTCGTCCTAATGGATAGTTGTTAGAGGAAGGGAACCTAAATATCTTTCCGTAATTAACTTCTGTTTTAGTCAATCTAGGACAATATAGATCTTACCATACCACCATGTCGCATTATCGGTGTATGCAGCAATCCGGTTTTCAGCATTTGACTTTGCAGTAGACTATTCCCGAGCAAACTTTGCAATGTGATCATCACTACCCACACTGTTCTGCTCGCAAGCTCTAGTACCATTTGTAAGATGACTAGGATAACTCACTCCTAAAAGCTAGCTGTTGTAGGAAAGGAACCCGAATCTCTTATATATCACAATTGCATGTATTGTCATTGTGAGACTCAATGGGTCCTAACATTAATTCAGGCTGACTTGGTTCACTTAAGTATGCCTTATTGATTTTTATTTGCCTATTTAGGGGTACTAATGGGAGAAAAAGGAAGATCTATGCTTGGCTCAAGCTCATTATATAATCCAAGTGAACCAAGTTCAAACAAAATTTTAAGGTCGGTAATAAATGAACAAGCTGGAGCATAGCTAGACTTTGTTGAGCCCATTACTTAAGCTTGACTAACTGAGCTTGGATCTTACTATCTTAGATATTAAATCAGTTTAAGTTAGTCATTGACAGTCAATTGTGCAATATGTCAATTTAATAACATGCTACTGCGATGACAAGTCTCTAGTAGGAGTGCATGAAATACCTTTCTTTTGTAGTTATATTTCAGCTATGTGAATCAAATAAAAAATTAGAGTTATGTCTATAAAGATTTTGTCCATGTGGTACAAGTACAGTGGAGTCATATTTTGAAAATATACTGGGTTTGATACGTTTAGTCTCAAATACCATAAATGCCTTAAGCAAACTATAGGCAACAATGAAACAATCAGAAACATAGTGTCGCAAATGCACAAAATGTACTGCTCTTTTGCTATTACTTTTGATGTGAAATTCTTTAAGCTTTTTCACTTTTCTGCAGCCTATTCTAGTTTACATGTCTAAGGTTGATGGGAAATTCAAGTTCAGTCCCATCGGTGTTAATTTCTTGACAGAAGCTGCAAAGGTTCTTTTTGCCATAGTCATGCTATTGTTCCAGGTTTGTTCTGGATTCTGATGCTATTACTTCCAATTTCATTGCTATTTGCTGGCATCAATATTTGTTTAATACAGAATCTAATTAGCTACCCTTTCTCTTTTTGTGCCCCTTAAATTCTTCCTATTGTATTAGTTGTCAGCCAACAATGTGCCCAAACCTTTGAAGTTCTAGTATCCAACCTCAACGTCACTCACACAGATATCTTGTATTTATGCAAATTAAGAAAAGATCCTTGTTAGAATATAAAATTATAACTCTCAACCCTCACCACAACTTCAGAGTTTTGGTGTAGTGACAGGGTCTCTTGACATGGTAACAGAGCGACCCATGTTTGAATCCCACTGGCGAAGAATTTAACATGGATTTTTAAAAATTAATATGACTGCGTGAATCCAGGTTCAACCCATAAAAAAGGGCGCTCAACTTGCGGGGGATGTTAGAATATAAAATTATAAACCTCACCTCTCACCACAACTTTGGATTTTTGGTGATGGTAGGGTCCTCTGACTGTCCTTATACTTTGTTTATTTGAAATCATGTAAATTAGCCTGATATGTTATGCACTATTGAAGAAAATGACTAGTAATTGACCTTCTGGCGCTATGGTTCAATAAAGTAATAAGTCTCTACTCCAGAAAATGTGGTATGTTTTTCCTATTGAAAGTGCAAAGCCAGAATAGAGGATGGGTATTGTCAGCATGGGGTTTCAGTGAGTCTAAAGATTGGAAGTGTCTGACACACCATTGAAATTAAATTTCATTCCATGTATTTAATAAGTTCACTTTCAACAAGATTGTTTGGTTTCAGTTGGAATGGGTTTAGTTCTATGAATACTTATTATAGTCAGCAGGTGATTAAAGAATGAACAGAAGGTTACGAATATTAAGAAAGAACTTTACCATGTTATTTTTTTCTTATCTGGCTGCTTCATAGATCCTAGAAATGTAGGATCAACTCTGTTCATGTTGATCTAGTCTCATCTTCTGTTTTTAGTTTCTTATTCTACCTAGTCGCATACACTTTTGCATTTACCTGTTGATGTTCTTATAAATTATTTTTTTAAGGATTGTCTTTCAAAACTAGAAAGATTTGCCACCAAGTTCAGGAATATAATAATATCGTTTAAAGCAAAAAATAAGGGAACAATCATTTTAGTTAATAAAGAATGTGATTTAATCTCACATGATGAACTATATCTCAATGCCTGTCGACATAGAGTAAGACAAAAGTACATCATTTGAATTCAGATACTAGCATGCGCTTCTTAATGTTCGCATACATTAGAGAAGCAGGAAAGTATGGACTTAATTTGATAGGCTGCACAAGTGCAGAAAATTACGGAAAGAATATTGCCTTTTTCAGTTATTGTTTGCAGTAAGAAAATTGCAATACGTTGGACACTTGTTCCTTGAACATAGAGCCATGTCTATCTGCAATCAGATGATGTGCGTTCATGTGTACATGGTTACCTCTTGTTCAGGACTTCAGACACCCGCATATGTGTCTAATTTTAAGGTAAAAGAAAAATGAAAACCATCTATGAAATTCTTTTGTTAATTTCTGTTGTCAGTTTAATGTTCTTAATGTAATATGTAAATATATATTTGTGTGTCCACGTGCTTGCATGCGTGTGTGCGAGTGCGTGTGTGCGAGTACGTGTGATATACAGTTTAAATGAATATGTTGGCTCCTCTATTTGATCCAGACTAGCATTCTGGAGTATAAAACTTATGATTGCACAAGCTGAATATCAAGCATTTGAATTTGCAAAGAAAAACATGTCTAGCCACGTTCTTCTCTTGTTTGATTGCCATCCCTGATACACCTTTGTATCAGGGAACGACACTTGTATTTGTGCCTATAAATGACAGCTGTTTTAGTAATCAATTCGTAGCAATTTGTCATCTATACTGACCATTGTAGAATCCTAGAATCTTTTCAAACACAATTGGTTTTTGAATCAATGAATGAATAAGCATTCTAATAGTAAGAACTAGATCTTTCTTCACTTCAGTATGGTCAATGTAGTTCTCAATTTCAACAGATCCATCATGAAGTAAGTTTTGTGCGTATTTCTCACTCTATTTATTTGTCAGATTTTCAGCCTTTTCTCTGTTGTTTCTTCACAGGCTAGACGTCAAAAGGTTGGAGAGAAACCTCTTCTTTCAGTTTCTACATTGACACAGGTAGTAAAGTTGTTCAACAACTATTAATTAATATATTCAAACAATCTTACCAAGTATTTCTTTGCTTTGGATATTAATTTTTTTATTAATAAAGGCCTATAAGCTGGAGTTCAAACGCACATAACTCATGGCAACCAGCCTCCATGCCTAGTACATGATATTCCATTATGTATCTTAGCCATAACATATTTCAACGTCAAATGCAAAAGAAAACTGAAAATTTTCTCCATTGATATACTGGATTTTTGAAGTTGCATTTGGTCAAATTTCAATTGATGATAGTAACAATTTTCTGGTGAAGTTTCCTGAAAAGTTACTGTATATCCTTAGCTAGAAGCTGTTGACAGGGCATGGAAGAAATAGACTGAAACAGGTTTTTGGGTTTAGGTATTACTGTACATTCCCACTTAAATTTAATAATACGAATAAGCAAAAAAAAAAAAAAAAAAAATCAGTTCGTAGTTGTTAGAATTTTAATTTTTTAGGAGCAATTTGATTATGATAGTCAAATTTGTATGTATTGTTTTGTGGTTTCCTTTCTTTTTGGTTCATTCTTTCTTTTTTTGGAGGCGCATGCACTCTTAAGTTTTTAATTCTAGTGGAGGCTTTGAGGGTTTTCATTTTCATCTGGAGATATCAGTATATTTTACTCTGATGATGTGTGCACAAAGATGTAACTTATTTGGTCATCTTTTACTCCAACTTGTCCAAGCAAAGTAATATTTCCATTTCTTTTGTATCTTTTTGATATGCAACCAGAGTTCAATTGAATAAAGCGGTGCGGTTCACAGCTTCACATTCAGTCCTTTCTTCTATCCCTGCTGTCCCATTCTTGTTTTCCTGCCCTCTTTATCTGCTTATATTATGGAATGGAAGTGTGGAATTGTGATTCATATGTGGTTAATATCCGTGGTAAAGTTTTGTCAACCTTCTTAAAGCCTTCTGCTTTTGTATCGGCCTTATTTGTATGAGGGAATTTGATGATTATTATACAGTAACATTGTCAGGCCAATTCCGTTACTTAACACAAAGTTTTTATTACTATAAGAAGCTCAAATACATAAAATTGACAGATTGGGGTTTCAGAAGACAGGTTCAAATTAGTTAAGAGTGAGAATATCTCAATTCAAAAACCTTGATGCAAGTTGATAAATGTTTTAGATTTTGAGTTCTTGTCTTTTGTTTTGCATCTTTGAACCTGATTCTCTGATACATTCAAGTCTGTGATGTAATCTTCAGTATATTCTGATTTAAGAGAAGCGGCACTTTTATTTTGTATATTTGATGATCCTGCATTCTTAGAGCAACTATTCTTGAATGTTTTCGAGCTTGCAGCATGTTTTCCTGTTATTTTTATTATTCAGTTTCATGTCTAGTATATTTTACATGCTCATAACTTATTTAAAGTCTCAGGAAGATGTCTATTCCTATTCTTTGTATGCAGTAATTAAAATATGCTATTCGTTTGTAGGCTGCTCGAAATAATGTTCTTCTTGCAGTTCCTGCTCTTCTATACGCCGTCAACAATTATTTAAAGTTTATCATGCAGGTATATATTCTTAGCATAAAAAGTTCAAAGTCATGCCCTTGATTTTAATCTTAACTTTTTATATAATAACAAAGAGAATTATGCTAAATTCAGATTGAAGATTGATTTAGAAATAACATAGTAGTATGAGTGTTTATGTTCTTGCTTTTCTTTTTCTATGCAGTTATACTTCAATCCTGCAACTGTGAAAATGTTGAGCAACCTAAAGGTATTACCATTCATATGTATCCTGAGTGTTTCTACTTTTTATATTCTTCCCCCTGATTAATAGTATTATGAAAATATATCCTGAGTGTTTCTATTTTTTATATTCTTTCCCCTGATTAATAGTATTATGAAAATATATACAAGTTAAATTTTTTGTTGAACTCGGATTCTTCTTAAAGTGAATATCTTGAGTATAACGGTATGTAGCATCAACTCCGGCAGAAGTTCATGATTCATTAGTTTAGTGTTGAGTGGTACAAAGACCCATCCAGTTTCTGGTTTATTTTGGATAAAGTTCTATCTAAAGTATGCTATTACCTTCAAATAATTTCTTCTCAAGATTTAATTCTGTGGTTACTTGTTAGTATAAAAACAGTGTTATCGCAGTTATGTTGCAGCGTTGTATATTATTAAATGACAACAGTATGTAGATTTTGCTGTTTGGGAGACAAGTACCCTCTTCATGCTTCCTATGGTCACAGAATTGTATTTGGCATTGCATTCTGTTAAAAAGGTTTCAACATTTTCAGATTTCTACTATCAAGTATCGAGAAGTTTACATCAATTTCCGGTTTCCATTCGGTGGAACTAGCTATCATTTTGTGTGTGTTTTTTAGGCAATAGTTTTTGTGCGACGTGCTTGCTCATATATATCTTAAATGGTCCAAGTCTTTATCAGAGTGAATTACTAGTAGTCTAGTTTTAGTAAGATAATTTGGACTGCTGGATGAACCGTGATGAGGATCGGGGTGGGTGCTCCGATCTGCAAGTAGAAGGCTCTTGAATATGTTGTCTTCGACGTCAATCTGGATTCGATCGGAAAGTATGACGTTCTTAATATTGTGAATTTTGGCGGTACTCGAGTATGATTGGGATCTAAAAGGAGTGAGTAGATTTTTAAGTTTTCGGTAACTCTCGAGAGTCGTGTTGTAAGGTGTTGTAAGGCCTTGATGGAGAGATATCATAACTCCTTGAGGGTCGATTGGAGGAGATCCGTTGCCGACGATACTCTATCGGATCAAAGAGTTCATTAGGGCTCATCGATGTTCGATGTTCTGATGTGGTCGAATCTAGTTGATGAAGATGCGCGAGAGGTTGAGATGTGTGGTGGCTTGTTTGATGATTTCTGACAGTGGGAATTCTTTGAAGAGAGGATTTGATTGAACAATATTGTAAGTGGAGGGCTAAGATAAAAAAAAGGCCTCACACCCAAGGGCATTACACCGTGACACTTCACATTAGCATTTCATATGCTAACAAAGATTTCACATCTGAAGAAATTTTCTTTTCATTTATCATAGTCTTTTCCTCATGGAGAATTACATCTCTTATTTATAGAAAAAAAAATTATATAAACAGTTAAGGAAACAAATAAAAATCCTAATCAAATTCTAAATAAAAGAAAACAAAAATAAATTCTCTAACAAAATAAAATCTAAAAGATCCTAACATCAAATCCTAAGGAAATCCTATCTAAAACAAAAATTGCATCAAATATTTCCAAAACAAAAAAAAAAGATTTTAATAAATCCTAATTTCTGCAAACCGACGGTTCACGATTGTCCTACATCAAATCGTCATACTTATCTGTGAAATGCCAGTTTTTGAGATTATGTATTACAATTGAGAAGATGTTTAGTTGGACCTGTTGCTGGATTCTGGGTTAAGTATAATCAAACATCTCTAATTGAACTGTACTATTCTAACATAGTTCTCTTGACATATTCTTTCCGATATGTTATAATGATAAATTGAATATTTTAAAGTAACTCTTTCCTATTATAAGCTAGTTATGTGCCCAACATCCTATAATGTACATTTTTCTGTATTTTGGAATTTGCTGCATCTGGTTCCTGATCACATGTTCCCTAGTGCATGTTAACTTGTCATTGATCCCTTCCGTTTTTCTGACATGGCAAGTGACCCTTTTTCTTCTCAGATTGTCTAGAATATCCTTGAGTCGAAGCAAACACGTTAAACTGCGTAATCAAAGATATATGCAAATATTTTGTTCTTACATCATTAGTTGGACTTTTAAGAAGAAAGTATTTTTTCCTTATTACGATGGTGTAGTTAGGATGTCATGTAAATTTGAGACATTTCATCTTTTTAAGATTTTCTGGAAATCTGGAGGACACATGTCATTCATCTCTCGAATATAATCATTGGAGCTTCTTTTATGTGCACAGTTCTGATTTTACTTTGTTTTCATTCATCATCTCGTGTTTTCCTGATGATCATTAGCTTCACTTCACCATGCCGCCTTAACCCATTAAGAGAGGTTTTGACTCTTTTTGCCATTGTTTTTGCAAAGTATCTTCCATGAACAATGCTCTTAATGAAAACCTTCCTCTAGAATTTCCAAGGTTCTTATATGTGCGAAAACTTCCTAAATCCCAAGCGTCTATGTGAAATTTAATAGATAAAGTCATTCCTCATTTTACAACTCCTAAAAGTTTGGGGGGTTTTGTGGAATTACAATTGGAGGAGATTATCTCAAAACAAAAATTTTCTTTTTCCCACCGGGGTGGGGGTGGGGGTGGGGGGGGGGTGCGTTCAGAAATCTTCCCTAAATAAAACTATATCACATTCTGTATTAGTTTTCCTAATTTCTATACGAGCAGAAGCTGCATCTTATGATATCAAAAAGAGTTTGTGTTACCTTCTAACATCTCTGTACATGTCGTTCAGTTCTATACATCTTTGGTGGAGCAGTAGCTGCATCTTATGATATAAAAAAGTGTTTCCTTCTAACATCTCTATACACGTCGTTCAGTTATCTTCTGGTTACATGCATGTGGAAATTTGTGAGACAGCTTGTTATGTTAACTCGAGTACTTGTTTGGTTATATATAGCTATTAGAGGATTTCTTCTGTGAGACTTTTGAAGTTGACCTAAACCTTCTTTATATTGTTTGCTTAGATTCTCGTTGCCATTTGCTTGTAGTCCGCACTCTTCACCTCATGCTTCAATATTAAATATGCCTTTTGCTTTTCATCCCTTTTCTGGGAGATATTTAACTCTTAATTTATTTATTCTGCGTGCATTTGCAGGTTTTGGTTATTGCTGTCCTTTTAAAGATGGTCATGAGAAGGCGCTTTTCCATAATTCAGGCATGTTTACACTTTGGAGTGACTCTTATCCTGTTGATAATTCTAGCTATCAAAGAGTCAAACATATAAACTTGTTGACATGCATTCTTGAGGGAGATTAAATTAAGAGACACTCTCATGAAGGATAATTTATGCATAATTTGCATAAATTTTCTCTGGGATTCCGATTTATATATTTCTGAGTCTAATTCTCTTACAAATGTGCTCTTTTTGCTCTTTGGCTCATGTCATGCTTCAAAGATGCATCCCTAGTTAAAATTTATCTTATTTTCCCTTCCCCTTAGGATTTTCACTCTTCGAGAGAAACAATAACCCTCAGCCCTCACCAGAATTTTAGGGTTTTGGTATACTGATAGAGACTTTAAGATGGTATCTCAGACCAAATAAGGTTCAAATATTAGAGGCTATAAATTCGAAACAGATTTTAAAAATAAATGCTGCTGTGTGAGTCTAATTTTCTGCCCATACAAAAAGGACGCTCAAATTGCGGGGCATGTTAGAATATAAAATTATGTACCTCAACCTTCACCACAATTTCGCAGTTTCAGTCTAGTGACACAGACTTTAAAGGTACGGATTTAAAGGCGTATCTGTAAGGTAGGCAATCAAAGCAAACATGGTTCAAATATTAGAGGTCACAAATTCGAAGCAGATTTTAAAAAAAAATAGATACTGCTGCGTAAGTCCATTTTTCCGCCCATTAAAAAAGGCGTTCAAACTGCGGGGCGTGTTAGAATATAAAATTATGAACTTCAATCTTCAGCACAACTTCAGAGTTTTAGTCTAGTGACACAGACTTTAAGGTACGGATTTAAAGATATATCAATAAGGTAGATTGCCTACAGGCCAAATTGACCCATCAGGTGATCCGAAGACCATCATATGGTTCTTACTGGATTCTTGCAAAATTATATGATCGGCTTGGATAGAAAAGAAGGTTTTTCGCACACTCGCGTGGGTTGGGGGGGGGGTGGGGGGAATTATTGAAGTGAACCTAAGGGGAGGGAAAGGAGAGGAAGAGAGAGTGATGCAACTAATTGTATTTGGATAGGAAACTAGGGGATGGAGAGGTAGGGAGAGTGGTAGAACTAATTTGTGTTTGTTTAAAGTAGATACGAGGAAGAGAAGGGAGCAATTCACTTAAAATCCAACCCCTTCTCTCCCAATCCATCCACTTTAAGAGAGTTAAGAAAGTGAGGAAATTTGCTTCCTTTTAACCCTCCCAATCCTTGCCCTCATTTACTAAAAAATATAAACAAACACAATTTTAGAATGGTTAGCATTGTAACCTCCCCAAGTCCTCCCCCCTCCCCTCTTAACATCAAGTTCGCTTACATTTAGTTTTATAAAAAAAACTTCTACAGAATCTTCACCATATAGTTTACCGTTCTATAGCCAACCCATTTTGATGGGAGAAGGCTTAGATGACGATGAAATGACATTCTGATTCTCTGCTACTGTATTCTAATTATTATGTGTTCTTTTGTTGATGGACAGTGGGAAGCTCTTGCCCTCTTGCTTATTGGGATCAGTGTTAATCAACTACGTTCACAACCAGGCGGTACTACTGCACTTGATCTTCCGGTTGCAACGATTGCTTACTTCTACACATTGATATTTGTAAGTTTGTTACATGTAAATTATTTCTTTATTTAATGTTTGTATAAAATCTTTTATTGGGTCACTATTGTATGTTTTAAATGCAGAGTTATCCTCTGCTGTTCCGTATATTAAATTTTATTTTTAAGTAAGCGTAATTTGGGAAAGCAAAGATTTATTTTCTCCCTTCAGAGAAGCCGTACTTTTTATCATTGGTAGGATCTCACTCTCTTTTTATTCACCAGTAATCAGAGGACTGTAGAGCTTGAATAGAGAATGATGTGAATCCAAGGAGTTACGAGTTAATGATATTGATGGAGGAATCAATGAGTTATGGGGATGGTGAGGACTATTATACTTGAAGGAGTTACAAACAAAGAGACACTCGTGATACTGATCATTATTAGATAGAAGAGGTGGTTGAAGATCACGATGTAGTTTGTTGTTTATCTTCCTAAGGTGGCAGAGTTGAATCCAGTTAGAGAGGATGGAGATAAAAAAAGAAAGAGAAAAAGAAAAAGAAAAAGGGGAGCTAGCAGTAGGCCTCTAATTAAGATAAGTTATCAAAATTTCCATCGAATATGAATACCTTCCCTGCGAAGTAGTGCTTTCAGCACTGATATATAGTTGGAAAATTTTGATGGAGATAATGATGGTGGTTTTTTGTGTGTCATCAGTATTCGATTAAACAATTTTGGGGTGTGCTGAAGCAATCTCCTTAAATGTATTGCTTCATTCTTGTTCCATTACCAGTTAAAATCTAGAGTGTATAAGCCGTGTTCACATACTCGTTGTGAATGCTTTTCTGAAGGAGCTCTTTTTTGTGAGATAAACCAGCAGTGAACTGGATATTTAATAGTTTTATTAAGCTAGAAAGCTGATGGGTTTGAGAGAACTTCCCAAAGGAAAGTTCAGTCCCAAGATATGAGCTAGTTTAAGCTAATGAAAGGAAACTGACAGACAAAACCACATTAGAATGTTGGCCCATACCCACAAGTCACAGGGCCTGTGCAATGAAGAACATGAAAGATGAGAAAGCAACATGAAGAATAAACATACTAGTGTAGCTACAAGTCTGAAATCTGAATACAAAGTCCACATGAACTGATTTAAAGTATGATGAACAACAAGGTAAGAGTAAAAAAACAGAAAATAATGTGGACAAAGTAATGAATCACGCCAAGGTACGCTGAAGCAATCTTTCTGAAGCAGATGACATGCCATTTCAACTAGAGAAATTAGAAACAAATAAAACATATCCAATAGACACAAATATCATACCTTCTTGGAGGTACAAATAGCTTCGAGATGCTCCAGAATACACCATATATGCACAAGGGAGACTTCTTGGGGAATAGCTTAGCTTTATGTCATGTGTGATCTTTTACAAATTTTACATCTAGCTGGCTCGTAAATTAAATTGGAAGGTCAGTTTTGAGAAGTGGTGTGAGGGCAAGAGATAAGAATAGAGATTTAGGTGGTGATGCTGGTGTTTTTGGTGGTCAACAAGAAGATAATATTAAGTTACGATGGCGAATAGGTGGATGCTGAGGAGAGGAACCATCTTCCAATGGTGGCCATTTATCTGTTTTCTTGAAGAAAGTCTCTTGTTAGGACAGGCTTAGGTGATCGGCCACTGTGTTATTCTTTGCACAGAAAATCTTAGGAGAGGGCGGCTGAAGTTAAATATCAAGGGGAAACCAAGTTGCTCTAATTAGTGTTTATCGAACATCCAGAACAAAGTCCTTTAACTGGTTTTGGGAGGTGGTTTTTCAAAACAAGCACCATAACGAGAACTTTGACAGGAGGTGCAGCAGGTAAGGAGAACTTGGTAACACATCTGGGGATCCATGTTCCCAATTGTCCTTCCTCTAGGTCAGAGGCCATCCTCGGTTGAAATATTAGAAATGGTTGCTACAGGGTCTTGAATTTTCCAGAAGCCTGTTGGTAGTGGTGTTTGCTGTAACTTCGTTTCTATGAAAACTTCAGCATGTTTAACAACAAGCTTAATCCTTTTAACTTGAAAAGCTCATCGTTGTCCCCCCTTGATTTTTGCACAAGTTTTGTCTGATGATTAACTTCATGATTGTCAAACTAGCTTTGATCATTTTTTATTTTTGGCTAATCTTTGATGTCTTATTACATTTGCTATTATGTAACAGATATTTGCCTCCTATTTGGTTCACCCATTACAATCTGAAATAACTGTTAAATTTCCTTTGGATATGTTTTATGAAATTCAATAGTTAGTTGGCGTTATTCAAGTGAATAGATGCTCTATCAGTAAACCTTGTTGAAAGGTTTTGACTTTTTTTTCTGCTAAGAAATTCATTGATTCCTTTCTGGTTGGAAATGAAAACTGGAATTGAATTGCGGATGAAACTATATTATATGAATTTGCTCATAAGTTGAAATAGACAACCACTTGTGTTTCCATTTCTTCTATTGTTCACATGCTATTTGTATTTACCTTTTGATGTATAATTTTCAGGTAACAGTGCCATCAATGGCGTCTGTCTACAATGAATATGCGTTGAAAAGCCAGTTTGATACAAGTATTTACCTTCAGGTGACCCTTTGACCCCTAGTGCAGTTGCTATTTAAGACTTCAGGAAATATGACCGATGGACGCATCCTTTACTGCAAGAATTTCCTTGATTTACCAATCAAGTTAAATGAATTTTGCTAATGAAATTTTTCTTGCTTGTATGGTTTTTAACTTTCTGATTTCTGTTATAATATTTGCAGAACCTATTTCTATATGGCTATGGTGCCATATTCAACTTTCTTGCCATTGTTGGAATTGCGATATTTAAAGGTATACTATCTAGATCTGATTCGTTATTTTGCTAACTTTTGGTTGTTGGAACACCTCTGTTAACAAAGTCAGGGAAGTTGTCTCTAGAATCGCTTCATTAGATTTGCAAGAAAATTTGTCCTTCAGTTATGTTTGGTGACAAATGCATGGCAGTGTTTGGAAAGTGGTAAGTATAACAAAGCAGCAGGGTATGACATAGGTTTTAAGAACTTAGTGGCAATTGAAGAGCGTTTTTAAATGTATATAAAAAGTAAAAACAAAAGACAAATAAAAAATCTAGAGAGATCTAAAAAAAAATCTAAAATTCCTCAACTTTCTACATGAAAATGTGATGCTTTCTGTTGATTAGGCTTATGTTTCTGTTTGGTCATTGGCTTCTAGCCTCAATTATGGATGTGATTCTCTATAGCAAATCTTAGCTTCTCATCTTTTAAATCCGGACAGTTTTCAAGACCTATACAATCTTGCAGAGCTGCTCGGCGGATAAATGAGTTAAATTGCATGATTCTTGTGATAGATTAGACTACCTGCCAACTAGCCTTCAAGGTGTTATAGCAATTATTTTGTGCAGTATTCGAGTTGGCAAGGACTTCAGCGCTGAGAGAATTGAATGGGTTGAAAATCTGTTGTAAGATTTGATCAATTTCTTTGCATCTCAAGGTAATATGCTTAGCAAATTACAAAAGGAAAAAAAAATGAAGAAGGGTAATATCCTTAGGGCGGAAAATGACTGAATCAAATATCAGTGTATTTGAATTCGGTTGAAGTTGAAATATTCGAATTTGAATTTGAGTCGAATATCACAGTGATGCTCATATCTGATTCATTGAATATTCAGTGAACACATATTCACTAATATTTGTTAGCCCATTCAGCTCGGGGCTTTGGCTTCCAAATAGAAGGTCCTTGGTTTGAACCTTGGAGTTGACATGTCTTTTTGCCTTTCTATTACTTGGAGTTTTTTGCATATTCACCCTTCTAATTTTATATATTTTAAATATATCCTTCAAAGCATTATATTTGTTGATTTTCCCTCTAAATTGCTTTTCCATTTAAGTTTATGTCAACTAATAAATTAAAAAAAATCCAATCTACCATTTAATAAATATTAAACTTAAATGAATATTTAATGACCCAGCAAATCAAATATACATTTTGTTAAATTCTATTTGTTTATGAATTGAATATTAAAAATTGTTTGTTTACTGTACAATAAGGAATCAAATTGAATTTGATAGAATAGCTAGACTAATAAGAACCAAACTGTTTGTAAATTATTTGGTTCACTTCCATCTCTAAATATGCTCCATACACATCTCCATGTTCAGAAAATAAGCTTCAAGTAATATTGTTTTCAGTCAGCAATGACTATTGTTGCAACAACTTATAGGGGATACTTGTAAGCTTGGTAAAGAAGTAGCAGTTCCTCTACTGAAAGTTTGTTCATCTTTCAGTTGTTGGTATATCCACCCACACTCGTATACTCCAGTGTCTCAAGTCTCAACATCTGAATTGTAATAACTCGTGTCTGTCACCTGTTCCCCTGTTAAATCACAGATTCTGTCCAAGGAAAGACTTTCTTCAGTGACCTTTGTTTCTTAGTTTCTTTTAGGTGCATATATTTTTCCACGAAGTTATTCCTTGCAGGTTTTTGTTAGGAATACTTATTGTTCCATAAAGAGGTAAACATGCCAATCGATGAACTTCTTTTACCTGGTATGGAACTTCATGTGAATCATGTGATACAAAAATTGATATATATATATATATATATATATATATATATATATATATATATATATATATATATATATATGTGTGTGTGTGTGTGTGTGTGTGTGTGTGTGTGTGTGTGTGTGTGT
>BQKN01000186.1:165142-189368 GCA_022839385.1 Asparagus kiusianus
TGTGTGTGTGTGTGTGTGTGTGTGTGTGTGTGTGTGTGTGTGTGTGTGTTGTGTTGTGTGTGTGGGTGTGCACGCGCGCGTGTTTTGCTCTTCTTTACCTAGTATAATTCGTATTCATGTTCATGCTCCAAACTACATGCTGTGATGCTCAAATATCTTGCCGGTTGTTATGAATTGTACAGGGCCCAGCAGCTTTGATATCCTTCAAGGCCACTCAAAGGCCACAATGCTACTCATATTGAATAATGCAGCACAAGGCATACTATCCTCATTCTTTTTCAAATATGCAGGTAAGTTGTGATTCTATTATGTGTGGGGATTGTTAATTTTTTTTCAGGAAAAAAAACTAAAGCTAAATAGTTGATTGCCTTAATGATATGCACAGATACAATTTTGAAGAAATATTCATCAACTGTCGCGACCATTTTTACTGGGATAGCATCTGCTGTATTATTTGGCCATCCTCTGACTGCAAACTTTATGCTGGGGATTTCAATAGTGTTTATATCGATGCATCAGGTAACTGTGTGATGAAAAATTCTTATATTGTCAATTGTTTGTTCTCCTGATATTAACTACTTTCGTTCTCTATTAGTTCTTTTCACCACTTGCGAAAGTTAAAGACAATGCTCCAAACGGAACACTAGAAGCGCTCGATGCTCAAAATAGCAGGTTCGTAGATAGATTTGTTTATTTGGGCCGGTTAGTATTTCTTTCGTGCTGTGTCTGATTTTCATTATTATCGAATAAAAAAGATTAAACTAGAAATCCAATGGTGTATCATTCCTTCAGCGACTTTGATGATCTGGCTTACATTACCAGATGCATATATTGGGGATCTTCGAAGAGTTGAACATGCTTAGTTAGGCTTATTGCATATGATGTCATAAACCAGATCTTTTCCTCTGTAAGCTAGACTTAACTGCTTTAACACAACACCTAGGTTGGTTGGATTAAGTCTAAAGAGCTATGTCATGTCCGAGGCAAACACTAGAGTTATCTTTCAAGTCGTGCTTTCCCAATTGACCTTTCTTGCATGATATTCTAGTAATAACATCAATGTTATTGTATTTTCAGATCCATGGATGCTTCCTTCTTAGATATGACTGCTGGTGCCACTGAGGATGTAAGGAAACTTTTATGTTTTACCTTTTTTATGCAAATAAATAAATAATAAATAAAATTTCTTAACCTTAACACTATTCTTATTTCCAGGCTAGCCATCGTGTAGTGCATGATGAGAGGAAACCCCTTCTGCCCACTTGATGTCACTCCGAAGGTATGACTCAAATCCCTAATATTATTTGTCCCTGAACTTGGTCATAAAATGAGATATTTTACTATTTTTTTTACTTGTCATGCAGTCATTAAGATCGCCAGAGGTTATAAATTAATTTGTGTGTTTGGTCCTATATAACCTTGCAAACCTTCTACTATTCCTTATTCTATTTTAACAACTTAGAAAGAATGCATCTATTTGTAGAAATTGAGAAAGTATAAATATGCACAAATTTCATTAACATTCTAATATCCATATTTGTCAACAATAACTTATTTTCCGACTTGATTCTTGAGCGCCTTGGAAGTGTACCGTATTTGTGGAGTTAAGATCAGACAATGAATCTGAAACATATATCCATACTACTCGAAGATGAGTTAGGAGACTCAAAACTGCAGCCTTGAGCACTAAAAATCATTGACATTCTAATTAGGTGCATGAGCTTAGACCCACTTTTGAAATATTCCAAGCTCATTACCTCTCTTTATATTTTTGTGAATGAGCATTACTTGACTACGTTCTTTTCATTTCCATGATTTATTGCAGGAACTTTGAGGTACTATGTTTTCTGCGACAGGAAATTTTTGGAGATTATTTTGACTAGACCTGGTACAAACCTAACCAGTTCTAGGCACAATAAATAACATACTTTGCTTCAGATGGAGTACAGATTTATATTCTTTGCTCATCCTTCCATCCGATATCTAATAGATGGAGAGCGATGAAGTTGAAAGACAATGTATCATGTCCAAGCAATATAATCTTTGACCTCACATCAATTTTTGCTGGCGACGATTTCTATGTTTCATACCCTACATTTAATTTGCTTTTGGCGCTTCAGATTTTACTTGTAATATTGGAATGTACATCAACCCTATTCTTTTAATTATACAAATACTGGATTTTTTTATTCTTATGTCAAGATATTTACTTTGATTATTACATTGCATCACATTACCATTAATCAACACTGTAAAGGTGGATATACATTATTGAGTTCTTAAAAAAAAAGGTATGCAGTTTTTTCTCTTAAATTAAAAAAAAAATACATTCATTGTGAGTAATTGAAAGTTGACAGTAGGGGTGCTAAACCGTATCCGAGAAAATATCCGTAACCGTATCCGTTAGGATAAGGATATGGTAACTTAAATCTATAACCGATAGGATATGATTACATATATGGTTTTATAGTAAAATATCCGTATCCGTATCCGAAATATCTGAATCTTAAACTTTTTGATAATCAATATGTCTAATCTTAACTTTTTAGTTATAATAAACATATTAACGAACTCGTTTGAATCCCATGAACTATATTTTTCCTCAATACTATCTAGTTTTCTCATACCCGTTTTGTATCCACGTACATTTGCGCTTATATATCTGCATGTATATCCGTAATCATATCCGATTTTAGCGGATATAGATATGAATTTTTCTTACCGAGGTATATCCGTTCTGTATTCGATATGAGTAAGCGGGTATGGATATGATAAGCATCATATCCGAGCCGTATCTGGACCGAATGCACCCCTAGTTGACAGTCACTATCTGAGATATCACTCATTCTTAAAGGTCTTAGTTAACAAGAGGTACGCTAAGTATGTTCTATGATTGTTAACGCAATGTTGAGTTGAAATTTCATGTGGGATACAGCTAATTAAACCTGAAATGTACGAGTTATATGATGGGGTTTTTGGATGTTAGTCTCTTAAATCTTTATATTCTGAAATTAGTCCATTTCTTAAATCTTTAAATCTTTATATTCTGAAATGTATGAGATTTTCCATTTCTTAAGCTACTCTAAAATTAGCCGCCCAAAGGCCAGGACATTGAAACGGAGGTTCCGCAACCTTTAAGTTATTTTGAATTAGTTAGTCAAACCAGAAATTTTAAAGATTTAAGGGGCTAATTTCCCTCTAATTGCTATTTGTATTCTTGATCGGAAGGATTAGTTTTAAAATAACTTAAGAACCGCGGGACCTAATAACAATTTCAATGATTGAGGGGCTACTTCAGAATAACTTAAGTAGTGAGGGACCTAATGCCAAGTTCAATAATTTCACGGACTAAAACAAAATATGAAAGATGTAAGGTACTAATATTGAAAAAAAAAAAAAAATCCTATTATATGATAATCTAAGGGGTAACTTTATAAATAACTATAGCCTCGGGGATATATATGAAAAAGATCTGGAACCCGAAGGTAGATACAAAGAAGAAATTTTCAAAAAAAACCTAATCCAAACTTTTATCCCAAAGATCGACCAATTCCAAACTTTATTACAAAAATCGACCCAGTTTCTGACCACATCAGCATCGTGGCTAGAAACTGGGCTCGTTTAAAAAAATAAATTCCTAATTAGTCGGGGTTGGCAACCTAGACTAATTAGGACCATCTCTCATTCCTTGCAGGATTAACAAGAAGAAATAGGGGCCAAAATCCTCGGAGTTGCCAACCCCGATCATAATAGTTGTATTTTCCAACCCCGATTGTTTTGACACTTCGCCAACACTTGCGAAGATGTCAACCAAATGGTCGGGGTTTCCAACCCTGATCGTTTGACAGACTCAAACCAAAATGGTCGGGGTTGCCAACCTTGATAATTTGGCAGACTCTCCCCCTCGCTCGAAAATGGGGAATCGGTAAGGGACCAAATAGTCGAAGCCCAACCTCGACTATTTATGGTGGGACTTGCTCACTTATATACCAACCGATCCCCTCTTCTGTCACAGTATCGATTTTCTCTCTCTCTCTTTCTCTCTCTCTCTCTAACTCTGGTCTCTCCCAATCGTCCGCCTACCAAGTCTCCCAACCCCATTTTTGTGGCCGAAATTCAACGACGAAGTTTGCAAAAGATTTTTAGGGTAATTTCTCTTCCTTTTCTCCTCTTTTAACATTTAAAAATCTAGGATTTTTCTCTCTTCTTCAACATTCAAATCTAGGATTTCATCAAAATCCAACTTTTAGGGTTTAAAATCTAATATCAATCACTATCTTTGTGGTGGTTCAAATTCTTTGTGTGTGGATTTTTTTTAATTGAAATTAAAATTCTAGGGCATAGGATGCTCATTTTAGAGTTTAGGGTTTTCATTTTGGGGTTTAGGGTTTTTGATCAAAATTATAGTTATAGGATTATGAGATTATTTGCATCTAGGGTTTTCCTCTCTTATTCAATGGCCTGATAAAATTTTTTAGAATTTTTAGAATTTGATTAGAATTTGAATGATAAAATCTAATTTTTTTCATAGGTTGAACAATATGGTTTTTATTGCTTGCTCTTATGGTGGGAAAATAATTATGGAATGAATAATATGCTAATGAATGTTGGAGGGATAACGACGCTGTTAATAATCTCAGAATCATGTAGTTACTTTGACTTGATTAAGGAATTACAGCGAGTTACTGAAATTGATCCACGAGAGTACCGACTAAAAATACTATGCAATTAGCCCATAACTTTTGATAGAATGTCCGCAATTGAGATCTCAAACTATCATCAAATGAGTATTATGTTTAATTTGAGCAAGTCGCAACCAACGGTAGAATTGTTTATTAAAAAGTTTCCATATAGTTCGTGCCAAATGTTCAAATCTCCAGGAGAATTCTCACACAAGTTAGATTTGGGAGTTGAGTCTGACGGTTTTCTTTCTTCTTCGAGTGAAACGGAGCGGACTCGATTTCAATATCTAAGTGCACATTCATTTGCGAGAACATCAAATGTTATAAACAATGAAGCCCCAAATGAAAATTTGAGGTCGTTAAGAGGGGCAGCTATTGAAGAGGATGAAAAAAGTAGCAACTCTAAAGGTGAAGAACAAGATAGTACACTAATTGACAGCGTGCAATTTGTGATTGAAGATGTTAAAGAAAATCTGGATTAGCCTGATGAGGCTTATGTTAATAATGAATATGTTGAGTATGAAGAGCTATCTCTCGACGAGTTTGAAGATGATGAGTGGATTCGTTCTTCCATAGTACAAGATATTGGCATCAGCCAAAGTTCGACTCGTAGAAGAGATGAGGACTTCACTTTTAAAGTTGGAGATTTATTCAAGACTAAGGACTAATTGGTTGATGCTATTCGTAATTACTCTATCAAAAAGAATGTCAAATTCAATCAAGTTAAAAGCAATCACACATGTTATACTACAATTTGTTTTATGAATACAGAAATAAAATGTCAAACCGAGGGAAATAAAGCTGATTACGTATGTCCTTGGAAGATATATGCATTTGCCGGAAAGAAAACTAATGGGCATTTTAGGATACAAAATACTACGATGTTCACACATGAATCAATCCGATATTAGAGAAAGATCTTAGTGGTGCATCTGCCTCTTATATAGCACGGTTGATTATGCCAAAATTAAAGAAGAAGCTTAAACTAACTCCCGGTAATATAATTGATATAGTGCTAGATATGAGGTTCATTGAAATATTATATAGTAAAGCATGGAATGCAAGGAGAATTGGGGTGAAAAAATATTTGGTAATTGGGAGAAGCCTTACGCGACACTTCCTCAATATCTTGATGCGGTCAAAAGAAGCAATCATAGATCTGAATACAAACTTATAACTAAAGAGATCAGTCTGGGAGTTTATCAATTTGCCTCTGTATTTTGGGCATTTGGTCCTTCGATCGAGGGATTTAAATTTTGTCGGCCAGTTCTTAGCATTGATGACAAACACTTATATGGTAAATATAAAGGTGTATTGCTTGTTGCTATAGGAGGGCAGATGGTGGCTTATTTCTTTTAGCTTTCGCGGTTGTGGAGGTTGAGAACATTGAAAATTAGGAGTGGTTTTTTCACGTATTCAATTATATATTCTTAATGTGTTACCTCCTAGGAGAGTCAAGTAATACTCTACAGGATGTAGGATGTAAGGGTTTTACTTGGCCTCAAAGTGGATGGAGATGCTGTTATGGGCACCGATGACTTCAAATGGAGAGGAGTGTGTGAACGATTACTGGGTCAAGCTCCTAATATGAAGGGTGGTAAGATCAAGCTTGAGTGGTTATGAAATAATTACATGAATGCACCGATTAATATAACTGATGAAATCGTCAAGAGCTATGCCCATGCGTATATACTCCATATGATCAATACCATTCTATTTTCGAATTCAACTAAGGATTCAGTAGATGTTAGATGGTTACCACTTCTTGAGGATCTTGAGGAGTGTGAAGAATTATCTTAGGGGAATGTAGTGTTAGCTAATCTCTATAGGGAGATGGCAAAAGTGACATTCGTGCAAAATAAAGAATTCAAAAGTTGCCTCACTTTGCTGCAAATATGGTCATAGGACGATGACATTTAGGAACACCAGATTTGAGGGAGACCCGCGCTCTCAATGGTCAGATTCCATTAGGATGCAGGTATATTAGTTTTTAATATTTACGATTACATGTAATTTTATACATTTATTTCAATCTATACTAAACCTTTATCAAATATATGGAATGTTTTCAGATATTGCCAAACCTCCCCAAAGGGTCATGAAAACTTTTACCAGTACGACAAACGGAGGATGAACAGACATAAAATCATAATCTAACTATATTCGATCAATATATCATATGTTGACTGATATGTATATTTCTATATTTTCTTTATAGGTCAAGTAGACGCCCTATAAACTAGTTTTAGCTTCCCTACCAGATATTTGCAGAGATGGTGAAAATATATGGCGTGCCCGAGTATCGATTATATATTTTGAGATTCTCGAAATGGACATGTCCGATCTTGTGCTTCGACAATTTGGATTAAAACAACATATTCCAGATCATGTAGAAAGAATAGAGTGAAATTCCTAAAAAGGAGCACATCATCAAAATTGGAAGATAATTCGTCAAGCTTATATTGAGAATTGGGAGTTGAGGGAGGATGTTGTACTGATGAAGAGAGCTGATACACCAGAACTAGATGTGTACTCGATGGATATTTCGAGAGAATAAAACACCTAAGGAGTACATACCGAGAGGTCTAGTTGAGAGAGAGTTGGTAAGTAGATAGATAAAATATACAATTAATTTGTGATTATTATTTTAATATCATCCAATTGCTAATAATCCTCTTCTGCTTTTTATTTTATAGATACAAGAACTCGATGAGGTTGTTTCTATTGCACATGATGCATTGAGATCGACTACTGAGCCAGGGGAGAGCAATACATTTGTTTGCATCATACGAAAGTTTGGTTTGCTCTTAGAAAGACGCGTCATGCAAATCGTGATGGACGTCAAGAACGAATCATAGGGTACGAGCGTCGACAGGTTGGAGGACACACGAGGGCGGGCTCAAGTCGTGCACATGACGAAGCCGGATGTTCACAACAGGCTCAAGCCGAATGTTCACAGCAGGTTCAAAGCGACGATGATGTCATGCGCTCACAAGTTCACACATAACCAGATGATGAGGTCATCCAAGCTCATGTTGAAGGCGAACATGGAAGGGGGAGAGGAAGAAGAAGAAGAGCAAGAGGGAGAGCGAGAGGAAATGGAGTTCTAAACATTTGCTAAATTTCGATATTGCTTGTTTTATTATGTTTGTGTTTGAAATGATAGTTGGACGCTATGATTATGATAGGATTTTTTCAGTAAGTGAATTACATATTATGTTTTTGTTTGAAATTGGTTATAGATGTAATATAGATATAAAGATATGTGTTTATTTGTGACTGAAATTGATTATAAATTGATATATGTGTAGCAAGAGAGTTTGTGTTAAACTTGACAATTTTAGTCGAGGATTGATATATGTTAGCAGAAAAAGAGATTTTCCAGCAAGTTTGTGGGCTGGAGGGTCTCTGCCAATGGTCGAGGTTAGGAACCTCGACCATTTCTATCCCCAGGTACACCGAAGAGGGTCTCTACCAAATGGTTGGGGTTGGGAACCCCGACCATTTCGTCCACCGTAAGCGGAATGGTTTGGCAAATGGTCGGGGTTGGGTACCCCCACCATTTCTATCCCTAGAACGGTCTCCAAATGGTAGGGGTTGGGAAGCCGACCAAAATAGTCGCATTTTGCAACCCCGATTTTTTTAGCTCTGCTAATCACACAGAGTTTCTAAGGGTGGCAAAGGGTGATCCTAGTTAGCCGGAGTTGCCAACCACGACTAATTAGAAATTTAATTTTTTTTAAAACGACCCAGTTCCTGGCACGATGCTGACGTCACCGAAAACTGAGTCGATTTCTGTCATAAAGTTTGGAATGGGTTGATTTTTGAGATTAAAGTTTGGATAGGGTCTTTTTTGAAAATTTCTTCCAGATACAAAACTTTGGCAGCATTCCGAAATCCTTCTTCCTCCAACCAACCTACCAATGATCTCAGCAGCGTCACCTTCAACCTCACCCTCTCTATCCTCGACCCTAACCCTAAATATCCTCAACGCCCACCGCCGCCGTCAAATACTCGTCACCTCCGCCTTCTCACCCCGCCGCCGCCCACCCCCCCGCCGGCGCCGCCGCCACCGTCTGAACCCCGACCCCACCACCACCGCCGCCACCTCTCCCTCCCCCTACTCCGACGAGGACAGCATCAACCTTTCCATCGACCTCGACTCCGTCTCCGGCCGCCTCTCCTCCAACCTCCGCCGCTTCCTCTCCTCCGCTGCCGACGCCTTCGACGATCTCCGAACCTCTGTGAGAATCGATGACGGACATCATGTTGTCTTCTCGTGCCGGAGGTCGTCGGTTATGTTTTTGGCGGAGCTGCTTGTGTATAGCGTGGTGGTGGTGGTTGTGGTTAGGGGTTTGGTTAATCTAGGGTTTTGTAGGAGGAGGTGGGGGGCTGGGGAGGGGAAGGCGGTGGTTAGGAGAGATCGGAGTCTTGGAGGGAGGGAGGTTGTGGTTGCGACGAGTAGGAGGAGAGAGAGTGAGAGAGGAGGGAAGAATACTAGGGTTTTGGGAAGTCCTTTATCGAATTTGGAGGGGATTGGTAAGGAAATTGGGGGGAATTTGGGAGGGAAACGGGTCGTTGGGACAGATGAGTTGCCCGAATGGTGGACGAAATCGGTTTCAAAGTCTGTGGGTTTGGGGGGAGATGAGATGTTGAAGGGAGAAGCGGATCGATTAGTTAGAGGTTAGTTTTTTTTTTTTTGGAAATTTCTTGTTTTTTTTCGTATGAAATGATAGATTGAGTGCTATTCACGTTCTTGAATCCTCAGATATATGATTAATAGATACCAAGACATTTCGAAACCTGTTCAATGTGACAAACTTATCATGCTCAGCTAGTAACAAATTGACAGCTTTTTAAGCTAAAACTGCATGTTCAAAGCTACTTTGGTGTTAAAAACAAAGGAGGGTGACGACCACATTCAATAAGGGTAGGCGCGTCCGTTACAAACAACAATATGAGGGTTTTCGGTTCCGCTGCAAATGCTGATATTAGCAATTTAGCATTGCAAAATGACATTTTTGTAGTAACAAAATAAATAACATGACAGTTTGGTGTCAACATCAGTCTCTCGGGAACTAATCTGTTTAAAGATATTTTACCTTGTTAGACATATGAAATGTTTGATTCAGTCCCTTTATTTCAGCTCTGTTTCTTTGCAGGTAAATATGTTCGTCCCTCTTTATTGAAATTGATTTCATAGAAGATTCCCTCTTGCTTTTTTTCCTCAGATTATTGTAAATTGACTTGATTACCAGCAATTTTGGATAACAGACTGCACGGGAAGGATTATAAGGATGATGATATAATTCAAGTCAGTGCTTTTGAACCATTTGTTATTTCAATATAATTCTGTGTTTCATATTGTGGAATGATTTATTATTCTCTCATATAATAACCAATTTAACATGAGTGCTTCATAATATAGAGCATACAAGTTACTATCTTGTTCCTCAATGTAACTTGCAGTTGTGAATTTGAATTTTTTTTCTAAAAAAAGATTAACTAAGCTTCTTTCTTTCTTAATGGAGCAGCTTCGGCAAATATGTAAAATTTCTGGTGCAAGGGTCTCCTTTGGAACAGCCAATGCACGAGATGCTTTTTATCGGGCATCAGTGAACTTTGTGCTTAACATCTGCAGCAGGTGCTATGGATGTTGTGCATTCTTTTCATATTACCTTTGCTTCTTCACGAATTTGGTATTTTAAAAAGTAAATCCTGTCTTGAAGATTTCAGTTATCCTGTTTGATAATTTTCTTTCTCCTCTAATCACCTCGTATATTTCTATTAATTCATTGATCTTTCTGTAAATATTTCAGAGTAATGCAGCCTGCTGACACCATTCAAATTAATGGTGAGGATGCCAGACAATTCATTTGTGGGCTTGCCGACAATATTGGACTTGAGGATATTCGTGCTGCTAGAATTATACGTGCAGCTGTTGCTGCCAAGACTCGATCATGCTTTTTGCAGTCATGGGTATGGATTTTTTAACCCATACTTTTTAGTTCGAGCTAGTTTTTCTTTAAGCATTTTTTACTTTCTCATGATGTCTTCATGTTCAGTCTTTTGAAGTGCAAGGCAAAAGATTTGAAGTATTAAAGGAACTGTCAAAGATTTGTCAAATCTTTCAGATTTTTCCTCCTGAAGAATACTCGGTATGTACTTATAGTTTAGTTATAACTGGTAATGACCCCTGTGTGCTTGTATTTTATGCTTGCTTGAAATTGTTTGTGCTTTTTATTGGTCAAATGTCCTTGCCTCTGTTTTATATCTTGAGTGATTATATATGTTGGTTTCTCTATTATCCCCTCTTAGGTTTCTGCTATGTTTGTGATAGCTATTTTCCGTGTCATCATTTGTGAGAGCTCTTGTTTTAACGCATATACCAAGCACTTTATTATTTTAATACATGAGTCGTTGTTGCATCTCAGCATTTTATACTAGCCTCAAAACCCTGTCTATTCATTCAGTTGTTAGCAATGTTTAAATATCGGCCGATAAACCAATATTATCGGCAATTTATCGGTTTTGGGGACCTTCCGCTATGATAAGTTCAATTCTAAATCGGTTATCGTTTTTTGATGTTTATCGCCGACAATGCGGCGATAAAGTGAGTTATCAGCCGATATTATCGGCCCAAAAATCAAAACTATCGGCATTTGATTTGAGTTTTGATTTTGGGCAACGGGCACCTATTCAATGCACTTTAAAACCAACCCTACCTGAGTTTCTACAGCTGGCTAGTGATCCTAAGCATAATTATTTACATTTTGGTATGTTTATATTTCATTAAGTATGATTAGATTACATTTTAGAATATTATATTATGTATACCACCATCCAGTAATGTCACTCCGATAAATAGTACTTATCTCTGAGATATCCCCGATATCTACTATCTGATATGGATTTTGACCGTCCGATAAATCCCTGATAACCGATATTTAAAACCTTGGTTGATAGTGCTCTCACTTTACATATCCAGGAGAAGTGCTAAAACTTTGGAGCTATGGCACTCATGACCTCTACAAAATGGTACTTAGGTTCAAGTTAGCTGTAATGGTAGCCTGGAACCTGCTTAGGCAAAAGTGATGCGACACAATACACCATATATAGTCACACTATCTTGGGTGATCCAAGCCAAATTTACTTCTCTGCTTGGCAATATGATCCTCTGCGACCTCTAGGAGCTTGTCTGTTTGGTTAGCCTCAGTTTAACTTAATTTTCCCTTCTTTGCCTGTACACCTTCATTTAAAAAAAAAAAAAAAGCTCCAGCTAGACTTTTAAAATTTAGAAGCTATAGATAGAGAGTTTCTTCCCATGTTCATTACTTTTTGTCCTATATGAAAGAGACTTTTAGTGCTTCAGATACAATTTGCTCTGCTGCTTGTTAGACTTTGGGAACTTCTGGTTTAAAGCTGCTGATTGTCTTCACCATCCTTTACAATTGAATGTCCAAGAACTTTCTTTTATTTTTGAAGGCCTTATTATTAATAAATTTGAAACAATCAACCTTAAAACTAATTTTGCAAAGTAGGCTTGTTTCTTATTTTATATTGTTCTGTGCTTCCATTTTCTATCACCTAATGATTCAGTAATTCGTTCCTGCAGCCCGAAATGGAGATGGTAGCTAGCGGTCTGAATAAGACCATAGGAATAGAACAAAGGAAACATCTGCTGACTCTATTTAAAGAAGCCTGCGGTGCTAATTGTCAGAAAACTGCTGAAGAAGCGCTTGGTATTGTAAGCAACTCGGCACCCTAATTATAGTACTGTCATCATCAAATGCATTTGTAACGAGGATGAAACTTGTTGTCAATTATGACAATTATCCTTGCAGGTCTATAGCAATGGGTATGAAGGCGGTGATAATGAGTCAAATTATGCAAATTCTGAACTGCTTTGACATTTCTTGTAAAGGATGGGCAATTCTTTAACAATCCAATTTGTCACAGTTGTAAGCAATTCCTCTTAGAAATTATTTGTTACTAATTATGAGAAGGAAATACTACGCGAGCTGAATGTACTTCGCGTAAACTGATACTTTATATTTTTATTGTAACTAACATACAAAACATTGAGCAACAAAAAATGATAAGAGGAATTGAAACTTGGTGACTTTCATGCCTTTTGTGATTAATTCTGTGTGTATTGTGTCTGCTTACCTTTAGCTTCTTCGTGTTGTTTCTCTTTCTTCCCTGTTGTGTAGGAGTTGTAAGTAAATCCATTTCAAATGGAAAGAACAAAATGGTCGAAAAGCAAGATTGTTCGACTGATAGCACGAAATACGACATAAAGTCACTTTTCAAGGAGGCAAACATTTTATCCGACCTTCAGTAACAAAGGGTTTACAAGAGTAACAATTAAGTATTGAAGTTTGTACATAAGAGTACTGATAAAAACAAGGAGGGTGTAAACAGTAACTTAGCTGTTCTCAAGAGGTACCAGCTCCCATCTGCAATCAGCAGAAAACCGTAGCAATGGAAAATATATACTTAATTACCATGACTGAGATGATAACTATTACAAACAGACCTGGAAATTCTCAACTGCCCAGTATCCAATATACATATATATGGTTGGTTACAAAAAGATTTGAGTCATTTATATAACCAACAAGACTCAAATTTACTTCATAGGCTAAAATTTCACTTTATAAAGTCTTATCTACAACTGCAAGAACAATTTGCATACGAGGGGAAAACAGGTTGTCTTTCACGGGTTCTCATTCTTGTAAGAACTATCCAACTGCCCAAAATATTTTCCAGCTATAGTAACAAGAATGCTCAACCTAGCCACTTCTTCATCGGGTTCTGACTTAAGCGCCATAAGGCTTGAACACTTTCGAAGCAAGCATCTCAGCGAAGCACAGGTGTCGGCATGGAGAGGAGTGTCAACGGCTGCACACAGTGCAAACAGCCACAGGCAATCGTCCCTTGAGAGGACATCAGCAGTCTCCAATGAGCATATGCTGTTCCTCAGGGTCGCTGAACGAGAAATAGCATCCATTCCTAGAATTGTAGTCAGTGTCGGAGTGCTTTTCTTTAGTTGTTGAAGGGAATAGGATTGTTTGGTAGGAGTTGGTTTATCTAGTTCATCGTAAGAACTTTCTAGAACTGAAATCTCCTGAAAGAGAATAACAAGAACATAGTAAATAACACATGAGTGGAATTAAGTGTTATTCAAAGCTTGAGCATAGTATTTCAGCATGCAGATAAAAATCAATACACTTGGATTGAGGAGCAATGCAGCTTAAAACTGAAAGCTGCCTTCTATATTGTCCAGCCTAATCAATTTTAAAGAATAATGACAAATTGGAGATAATTAGAGGCACAAATTTCGGGGATTGAGATAGACGAGGGTAGAGAGACCTAAACTTGAGATGGGAATAATTTCATACTGGTTTAAAGCAAGCCATTATAATGTATAAGAAAATTTAAAGATGGAAATATCTAAAACTATTAAAAGACGATAAGTTTCTAAGGCTAAGTAACATGGTAAGAATCATCAAGTTCCTCAAATATGATCAGCTGAAAGAATAAAGATCTTCAGGGATCCTTATGAGGCAGCTCAGCAGTAAAAAATGCCACACATTTAAGCTTTATTTGACTAGTTACAACTGCAGAAGGACTTAATTCGGTTTTAGGATCACCACTCGAGCATCCAAAGATAGATTACATGTTAGATTGTATGTTAAGTATAAAATCCTGATATTATTTTTTTAATGCAAAAATTGATGAATATAAGTCTCTACCAGAAAAAATATTGCGTCTATTAATTTTATGCAGCGTCTAACAATTTCAAACAACTTTCTGTTTATTTATCATGCTAACTGTTACTTCTTTAATTTCGAGCAACTTGCTGTTTATTTTGAATCCATATTTTCTTGTGCATCGTCCCCTGAAAAATGAAAAAGTCTAATGACACTCGCCTATTGCGACTATCCTTGGAAACTCACAGTAATTAGACTTCAGTATGGTTGGGTTTAGGGTTAGGTTTAGAAATAGTTTTGGAATTTGGTTATGATTTGGGACACATGCCCCCCTTATTAGAGTGAATGATAACGAGAGTTGCCGAACGTGACTACCGCTAGAACTCCTCCTGGAAAATAGGCTCCCTTCTGATGAATCGTTAAGCAACCAGAAGTAGAATAGACAGAGGATAGAGATGCAAATATATAAGAAAGATACAAGAAAGTCCATGTTCCAACCAAAGAAAGCAGGGTGGAGCTGCAGCAGCCTTGTGCACCGTACATTTGTTAATACAACAAAAGGAGGAAATAGTAAAGCAAATCCAATCTAATTGCCCAGTTTCCTTTGGAAACATTCTATGTTAGATAATGTAGTATACAATTCCATCCCATGAGATTTCCCATATCATTGAATGAGTTCCTACAGTTAAGCAGGCCAAAAAGCTGATCCAAAAAGTACAACAGATCAGAGAGTTGAGGAATATGACTCGTAATTCTAAATGGAAAGCTCATTCAATTTGTTGATAAACAGAATTTATGCAGAATCTGAATTTTACAACAGTAGTACAAGATATATTTGACCAAACTGGAGAACAGCTCTGTGTGCTACAAATTCAAAAAGGCATCAGCAATGGCAATTGCTTCCCCTGAAGTGCTAATCGGATGAAATCAATTCCCACAATCCACTTAAGTTTTCTTATTGACTAGTGATTTTATGGGGGATTGTTTCTTGCTAGCAGCATCTAAGGCACACTGAGACTGCAAGGGTTATAAAATTGAACTGTGATAAACCTAATTACTGTTGACTTGGCAGCTTTGGGCAGAAATTCGTGCTCAAATTTTTTTTTTCAGGTTTGACAGTTGGTCCCAAAAAATTATCCAATTATTGCAGGGTTTATCAAGTTTGAATTTGTGCTTCATGGACAAGCCCACAAAGGAAATGTTTTTGATAATGGGAATTATGATGAACAGTAGGCATTAGCCAAAAACTAGTATAACAGAACTCACCTGTCTTAATTCTGAAAAATCAGCAAGGAATACGTTCTCCCAATCTTTCAATGGCAAGAGGTTCTGTGGGCACTTTGTGATCTCGGGAATACTGGGCATATAAGCTGTTTGTTCACTGGTAAGTTTGCTTGAATTGAGCTTGACAACTTTCACTTTTGGTATATGTGCAGATTCCCACCTATGAAATTGACACAGTAATTAGGATATACAAACTGTAAAGATATATACATCTAATCTAAGAATCTACAAAAGTAATTCAAGAAGATATCTTTTCAGGATATTATGTGTGAGTGCCGAGTGTATCATTAAAATTTTTAAGTATGATTCCAGGGGTGGAACAATTTTCTTTAAATCTTTCTAGCAGATATTTTTAAAATTGAAAATGTATGTTTGGATGTAGAAAGTTGGTATGTTTGTTATTGGCATATAAGGTTGCATTCATTCAACTACTAAAGAGATTCTACAGCTTACTGTTATGCTGACTATATATTCTTGAGGGAGGGATCATTAAGAGTTAAAAATGAACTGAAGCTACAAAGGTCGTAGACGTGCCACCAATATACCAACTTGTTTATTTATAAAACAGACCTTGTGAGAAAAAAACAAGTATATTACATTAATATATATTAAAAAAAGCCTAGGTGCCACCAGCCTACTTGTGGAACTATAGTCCGCAATATATGGTGGGCCCCATGAAGACACATACATGATTTTCCTATAAAAAAGACATACATGATTTAGTTCCTCCTTTCTCTGCATTTATATATATATATATGTTGGTATGTCTATATATATATATATATATATATATATATATTTATAAATATATAAGTACTTATCTAAATTCCGCTTCCTCTATTTTTTTTCAAATAAAAATCAATCACAGAGTACCAAAGGTTCTATCAATTTTCAGTTTTGATACCCATGTCTATATCCCATTCAATGTTTTGTCAAGTTTGTATCACATGCTTAGTGACTGGGTAAAATAGATTTAAATGCATTACATGCTAATCACATGCAAAGGATGTGATAAAAAATTTAACGGAATTTTTCTAATGAAATATGGACGAGGTATCAAAGTGAAAATGTGATTTAAACTTAGGATATTAAAGTGTTAAAGAAATAATTATGGGTATCAAAGGGTAACAAGATTGGAACTTTGGGTTTTAAGTGTTAAAAAAGTACTTGGAAACATCACAGGTAAAAGGTGAGTAAATTTCGGGGTACCCAGGTGAAAATAAGCCACCAAATAACCAGAAGGGTTTTTCTATATTAGTCTCTTAATCTTTCATGTTTGAAATTAGCCCTTCAAAGCAGTTAAATTGCTATTAAGGCCCTAAATTCTTATTTGTTTTTGAAATTAGTCCCTCACATCATATTGAAATTGCTATTAGATCCACTGATTCTTAAGTTATTTTGCATTGAATCTTTTAAATCAAAATAAAATAGCAACTAGAGAGATCTATTTGAAACGGGTTCTAATAATTGAGGATCCTAATAGAAATTCAATGTGTACCATTCTATAACGGTAAACATAAGAAATATGGAAAGTCATATATTCCTAAGATATTATGAGAGCAACAATAACTATTAGAACTCAATATGGTCCATTGATGATGAAAAAAATTCCTGATTCGCGCTTTTTATCACATGCTTGACGATTGGGTAGAATGGATCTAATATATCACATGCCAATCACATACATACTAAGGGTGTGATATAAATTTAACGAAAAGTCTAACAAAACCTAGATTCAGTGTATAAAAGTGAAACATGATGGAACTTTAGGGTACAAAAGTGATAAAGAAATATTCTAAGGTATCAAAATGTTAAAGAAATACTATTGGGTATCCAAGTGAAACATGATCAAAACTTTGGGGTGCCAAAGTGTTAGAAGAATACTTTGAGGAAGCATCAAAGTGAAAAGGTGGGCAAACTTGAGGTACCAAATGATATAAGCCATGAAATGACAAATTTTTTAATTTTAATCACTCAAATCTTTCATATTTGTAGTTAGTCCTTCGAATTATTGAAACTGTTGTTATATCTAGTTCCCCAATTCGTAAGCTAGTTTGAAGTTAGTACCTCAATCATCAAAATCGTTACTAGGTCCCCAAATTCTTGAGCTATTTTGAAATTAGTTCTACAAATTAAATAATTAATTAGCAACTAGAGGGAACACAAGTTATGAGAATTAAGAATAAAATTATGATGTACAACAATTTCATGGAGCAAGCATGTGAGTTGCACGTGCTCTCCTCACTAGCTGCTCTCCTTACTAGTTACATTAATTAAAAAAGAAGACTGGTCTCCTGGGACCATGTTCTATAGCACATTTAAGATGTGAATGAACAACTAGGTTGAGATAAAGATGTGTTCATTGCCAGAAAATTGAGGATATCCAGGGAGAGACAAGTGCGTTGTCTACCAAATAATCTGAGAAAGAGAGGATCTACCCTTGCAGAGTTGTGTATACAGAAAGTAGAATGTTTTGCACAAACAAAGATGAAATGACCACAGATCGGACTCAAAAGAAAAGGCAAATATGAGTAGCCCAAATTCTGTCCACATATGTAAGTGGTATCTACTCCATATAAACAACATTGACAATGACGTATTATAAACGATTATTATTATTATTTAGCCTGATAGGCCAATAACACATGAAAATACATAACATAGAGGTCTTTTGTTACCTGACACGTCTAAGGTATTCCCATCCATCTTCAGGTGGCCCAGATTCAAAATCTGGTTCTCCTCCTACAAAGAAAGCAGGCCTCTGAATGCTGTCATACTCATCACTGCTGCTGTTGTCTTCATCGATGGTGTTTTCATATTCATCAACCGACTCTTCAATATACATGTCATTTCCATTTTCGTGCAGGGTGTCACCACAAACATTTAGCACATTTGGACCCTTCGTAGTCTTTAGTGCTGAAACATCACCTGCAGTATGCAAATCTGGTTGGTACAATGTGCAACAGCAAACAATAGATCATACAAGTATGTAATCAAGTGAAGTTCACAGTAGAATAATTTTGGAAAATCAGATATCCAATACTTATTTCTTCATGGTAATTCAACAAGGAAACCTAATTGCAGACTCTTGCACTTCACTTTATTATTACTGAAACCAGCAAAGTTTCTATCTCCTTCTCATGTGTCCACAGGCTCTCGATGAAAACAACTCCACTTAAGACTTCTGATAACTAAATAGTTAAAAGAAAAAGAAAGAAAAAAAGGATTCCCCAACTATCTACCAATACAATTTACGGATAGAAACATATAATTTCTCTTTTATTTAATCTATTGGTTATGCAAAGGGAATCAATGTTATCGATAGCGGATAGCGTCAAGTAGCGGTGAAGCACCATTAAGCTACTTGGAGCTATTGAGACAAAATAGCGGCAAAAAACGTAAAGTCAAATACCGGTCTAATTTAAACATGTATAAATATTAATCTAGAAAATCTAAAAATGCATATTTGATGATTTAAAGAGACTCTAAGCATAAAATAGACATGTAGCTATCACATAATATCGAAGATGACTAGAGGAGTCGTCGAAGAGTTGTGTCTTCGAGAATATGAGTTGAGTGGTGAGAAGACTGCAAAAGGAGGAGCTCACGACGAGAGGAGGTGAGAGGAGGTGTTGTGGCGGTGAGAGGTGTTGAGGGAGGTGCCAGAGGCTACAGGAGGCAGTGAAAAGATGTCGAAAGTCAGGGAAGGTAGTGGGATGCGGTGGTAGGCAGCGACTTTTATGGGGGCTAGGTTTTTTTATAGTTGGATCATGAGGGGACTCAAGAAAAAAACTATGACCTATAAATAGCGGTCAAAAACACTTTTAAGTAGCGTTGTGGGTGTGGGTCGGGTTTAATTAAAAAAATAAACTTGAAACCACTTTTAAATAGCGATAAAAAAACAGATTTTACCTGCAATCACCCGCTATTCATTGTTGTGTCATGCTATTGCCGCTAACGCTATTATGTCACTGCCTGCTATTCGTGAGCAGAAAGCGCATACTCCGCAATATGTCACTGTTATGGACGATATCATTGAGGGAGGGACCACTAATGCTATTAGTGTCGCTATTGCAGCATTGTTTACCGCTATTTATAACAATGAAGGGAATTCAACATTTCTTCCATTTTTCCGAAGGAAATAGGTGTTAAAATATACCCCTTGTTTCACTAAGGAAAACTTAATGGAACCTAGAAGCCCATACCACAAACGATGCATAGTTCATAACATTTCATGAACATTCGGTCATATGTTTCAATTTCAAAGTATATATTTTTAAAATAACGCCAGACAACCATGCTCTCTGTAGACTATCTGGGAGTACATCAGACTTCATGAATCATAAACATTATTTATATATCTGTATTATTTAAATTTAGATTATTTAATGTGAATAAAAAGTTACATCAACTCTTACACCCAATAATGTTACTTACTCTACCTCTCACAGTCAAGAATAATTTGTATACTTTTGAGAGTGTGTAATATAAACAAAAAGTTAGCTAATTGGAGTATCATTTGCGAGTAGTGAAGTATGATTCATGACCGTTCATTCATATATCCGTATTTTACCTACTTAAGGAGTATTTAATTTGAACAAAAAAATTGACACGATTACTATCACACTCGTAACTTTATGGCCTTGAAGGGTAAAATGGGAACTTAGGCTTGCACTTTCACCTGCTTTCCCTTTAACGGAGAAAAAAATCCGATCACTTTCAGCAACTTTGTTACTTTAATTGACAAAAATACTGGCTCCAAACTTTTCAGCTGCCTGTTAAGTCTTCCCTAAATACTTCTAGAGGGCTCTCCCTGTAGATTGAGGTAAATAATCAATACATCTACTGATGGCCTCCTAATTTTCTAGCAACCCCTGCCAATAGACTATGACGCTTCCTCGAGAACCAATCTCATAAACTGTCCTCCATCACAAACACTTTAGTAGGCCCTAGAATACCAATGAACATGGAAATGGTGTTGAAATATTGCCATTCCCAATGAATTTAGATGAGAAATTCACATGAAATCAAGATCTATAGTACAGCACAAATTAGATGATAAGTAGCTAACAACAAAGCTGGCATCCAAAGTTACAGTGAGAGACATCTCCAGATATACCAGCGGAGCTGTTGCCACACAACTATAATGACCTTCAGCACTAATTGCTTTCAGATATAATCATTTACCAAGTGCAATATGCCCTTCCTTTTCTCATTTGTGTAATTTCTCACAGGTGCTTCAGCCTCTCGCTTTCTCCCATTGTAACAATTTGTTTTATTTTAGCAATAAGTTTAACTATGATGTAATCATTATATCAACTAGCAATACATAAGAAACATGCAACCAACGGGATTCAACAGGTAACAGACACAAACCTATATATTGGTTGGTGAATCACCTGTAAATTAATGGCGGTGTGCTGATATGTATGTGTATACATCACCTATTCTTATCATTATGATTATATAAGGAAAAAATTCACCAAATACATATTTGTGTTACTTATTTGATAGCATCACCTCATTAAATTGTGATTGGTGGATATAGAGGCATCATACAGCAAATTGATAATCACACCCTGGATACAGAAATCTCCCAAAAGACACTGGAATGCACACACATCCAGACACATGGATATGTATGAGTATGCACGTGTGTGCGCATGAATGAGAACATCTTGACATATATACAATTATTTAAACTGGACTAGACATTTACAAATAAAAGAAACTAAAATGAAAACATAAAGGTAAATCTCATAATTTATATGATTTTCGAAAATGTTCCTTGTACACATAATTTGTGACCAAATTACTAAAAGTGGACAGAGCTATAACATGCGAAAAACATGTCTCATGGACTTCCTTGTACAAATAAGTGCTTGGACAAGGTCACACTCAAGACATATACCCCCCCCCCCCCCCTACCAAAAAAAAAATGCAGAAGGTATGCTCAAGGCAGATACTCCTCCAAATTTTAGTATGCAGTCCTACATATAATACGTTATAATTCTCACTGGTAATTTTACTGATACTCCTACAACTTTTAGTATGCAGTTCTACATATCACACATTATACCTCCCACTGGTAATTTTACTGATATCTGAAAGCGCAAGTTGCATGAGTTATTGTTAAGACACAATTAGTAAATTGCAACAGTAGACATCACGATAATGGTTGATCTCCAAACTAGCAAAGGTCTATAACCTTAGATTGTGCACCAAAGTTAAAAGGAAACCATCAGAATAATTCCAGTTAAGATTGCCTTTGGCCTTCATTTAAGCACCAGTTTACTAAAAGGTCATAAGGCTGAAAGCTAGAGGTAGACTCATCTTTTTCGCTCCATGCACTTGCAGGAAATCAATAATATGATCTCTTTACTGGCATACTATGTTACACAAACAAAGACAGATACATATATGAACACAGACATGGCGCATGCCAGAGGCATGGTTATAGGATATGTATAAAACTACATCTAATATACCGTGATATTAGCAAGTTTACCAAAGTCCATCCCAAGTTTTTAGTGTCGACTACATAAATCCTATTCTTCCATTCCATTGTATTATGAGTCATCTCCTCTGTTAAGCAAGGTTTTAAATGTCGGCCTACATGTTCGACAATGTCGTTTTGAGGGATTGAGCGATATGACAGGAACGTTTTTAACTCGTATGTTGGTTTTCAGGACCAAATCGAGAATATCAGGGCTATATCGGGCATATCGGCCGATTTTTCAGCCTTGAAAAATCGGCCGATATGGCCCTTATTTTTTTAGATCTGTTTTTTGTTATCAGGTTTGGGTTTAATAATAAAAACCCAAACCTGTTTGACCCATTCTCATGTTTAAGGGTTTCTTATGAACCCGATAGAAAAAAAAGAAAAAAATTACGGCTACAGCGGATTTGGGGTCACTCCTTTCGTGAACGACGACACCCTTCCCCCACCTCCATCTCAGCCCCCCGTCGTCCATCTCTCGTTGCGCCCCGAAATCCGAACTCCAACTGAACCCAAGGGCGGCAAGGTATGCCGTCGTCGGGATAAAGGAAAGGGGGTGGTCGGTGACTCATCCGAAGGACCCCGAGCAGACGAAGAAGAAGAAGGGCCCCGACACTGGCTCCCTGCGATGTCGAAATCCACCCATCGCCGGCGCTGCCTCTAGAATTTATAAAGTATGCTTATATTGAATTTATGAATGCTTAAATTATATTTAAGACATGATATTTTACATATGTGCACCACCCGATATGGTAATCGGATATTTAGTCCATGTCCCCTGATATATCCCCGATTTTCACTATTCGACATAGATTTCAGCCGTCCGACATGAACCCGGTATCCGGCATTTAAAACCTTGCTGTTAAGCTAACCATAACAATATCATTCTTAATTACTTTCAACCAAGTCTTTCTAGGTGTACCTCCAGATCTCTTTTCTCCATTAGCTATAATATTATCACTTCTCCTAACCGGTACACTAAGAGGTCTATAATGTACATGGTCATACCACCTTAATCAATTCTCTCTCATTTTATCCTCTATAGGAGCAACCTCTAATTTACTATAGATACACGCATTTCTTATCCTATCTTTTAGTGTATACCCACAAGATCATCTCGGCATTCTCATTTTTGCTACACTTGTTTTTTACGCATGTTTTCTAATTGCCCAACATTCAGATCCATAAAGCATTGTTGATCTTACAACTGTCCTATAGAATTTTCTCTTAAGTCTAATAGGTATTCTACGATCACAAAAGACTCCCGAAGCATCCCTCCATTTTAACCATCTCGATTTGATTCGACTGGTGGCATCATCCTCAATCTCACCATCATGCCAAATGGTTGACTCTATATAACGAAATTGATTGCTTTTAGATATTTCTTGGCCTTCAATATGCACTATAGGCTATTTTCTCCTTCTAGTTTTATTAAAGATGAATTCCATGTATTTTATTTTTATTTTATTAATTCTAAAACCTTTAGTTTTAGGAGCTTGTCTCCGCTTTTTTACTTTAAAAATTATACATGTTCTAGTCTCGTCAACTAATACTATATCATCAGTAAATAACATACAACATGAGTCCATGACACTTCATCCTGTATATGTCTAGTAAGCCAGTCCGTAACTAAAGCAAAAAGATAAGGGTTTAAGGTTGGCACTTGATGTAAACTTAAGGTTCTAGAAAATGACTTAATCTCTTATTCATTAGTTCTTACTTTAATTGTTACTCTATCATACATATATTTAATCATATCAATATATATGCTAAATACGTGTTTTTTTTCTAACACCCACCACATTCTCTAGGCACTCTATTATAGGCTTTTTTTAGGTCAATGAAAGCCATATATAGATCCTTTCTTTTCTCTCTATATTTCTTTATCAACCGTTTCAAAACATGTATAGGTTCCATAATTGACCTCCTGAGCATAAAACTAAATTGGTTTTCAGATACACTTGTGTCTTTTCTTAGGGCTTGTTTGGATTGAGGGGAATAAGGGAGAAGGGAAGTTAGGGGAACCATTCACCTTGTTTGGGAAC
>BQKN01000186.1:224168-254263 GCA_022839385.1 Asparagus kiusianus
CAGGTATATCCAGTTTTATAAAATCAGTTAAAAATAGTAAAACAGTTTCAAAAATTATGAAATTTTGTGGGAAGGTTCTAGACATGTAGAATGACATGTTAGAAAAAGAATTTCTGAAAAAGCATTTCCACTTGAGAGAAATAAATGTTTGAACACAGATTTACAGTTTCTGAAAAACTGCAGACATACACGATTTTGTAAAATCAATTGGGCACAGTAAATTAACTCCAAAAATAGTAAAGTTTTGAGAAAAGTTTCTAAACATGTAGATAAACATGTTAAAGAAAGAATTTCTTGAATATCACTTCCCATTTATGAAAACTCATCTGTTTTGTAAAACATGCACGAACATGCACGAACGAAAAGCATGATTTTGTAAATTCCATTAAACATAACAAATCGATTCCAAACTTGATGAAACTTTGCGAAATGTTTATAAACATGAAGACAAACATGTTAGAAAAAGAATTTCTCAATTTTCATTTCTCAATTGTGAAAACTCATTATTTTGTAAAAACATGCATGAATATGAATTTGTTAAGAACATGTTTTTGACAAAAAGAGTTTAAACGCATATTGAAACTTTATGAAATGTCTTCATAAATATTATAACACATAAATATAAAGTAAACATGGTCAATAAAACAATATCATAAAGTTTTCTCAAAATAGCTCATTTTGTGAGAAAATCCAATATTGTGTGTGTATATGATATTGAGCTTAGAGTATTAAACCCACATAATATAAACCTATACTAAATATACCCAAGCTTGATGAAGGTCTTCAATGAGCATGACTTGGTCAACTTTAAGGAAGAAGCTTGTAATTGGATCTTTAACTTGAATTGACGTTGCTTCACTCCATAATTCCGCCAACCTCCATTTGATATGATCGTTAAGGCTCGATTCCATCCATCCTCTAACTCGTTGTTTGCCTAGAATAAATACGAAAACACAAATACTAGATAAATAACATTAGAAGTAAATTGTTTGTTAAACATCATCAAAACAAGAAGGCCAACAAAGTTATGCCTCTAGGACTTACAAGACTCTGCTTAAATAGAAAAGAAACAAGACTCCTAGTAAGACTAGAATTACAAAAAAAAATAGAAAGTATCACATTCTATCCTAAAAAGACTCCATATAATAGAGGAAGCAAAACATGAATTAAAATTAAATTTGTTTTCTAATCTAACTTGACTCTAATACTTAATTTATTTCCTAATCTAAATAGACTCTAACTTTATTACTAAAAATAAACTAAAAGTTGATTATTTTTAGATTTTAACTAAAACTAGGTATTACTGATGAGATTTTAAAAATCTAACAATCTAGTTGGCTCCGTCTCGTCGAGATAGGTGATTTACATATATAATATGTCAGAATCCGCCTTCTGGATTGGAAGATATGATTATTTCTTTGCGGAAGCTAATAATTCGTATAAATCTGTATTTAGCTCGTGATTGTCCGAATCCTCCATGAAATTATCTGTTAAGCATCCTACATCAGTCTTCCCTTATTGAAAGAAGCTTGACCCCGAGCTTATATTTGTTAGAATATTAGCTTCATTATTAAATATTTTTCTTCTCTTGCAACGATCAACATCCGCCTTGTATTTAACATTGATTTTCTCCATTTGTTCTTTTACCTCCTCTGCTAAGACTTCTTCTGTATCAAACTTGTGTATGAATCTTTCCCATGATATGTGTATGTAATTAGCAGCATGTGGCTTTGTAGTTGACATACAAAACTCTTCCAAATATTTTTCCTGTTGCTTCCCATATTCTAGTATCGGTGGTATCATCTCATCATTATTGAAATTATTAATGATCATTGCTTCCAAAAAAGAATTTTCTCCCTCATACTCCATACATAATTCTTTCATCTTCTTTGCCTCGAGCCCTTCACCAAGCAATTCATACATACTATCAATTGCCTCACTCTCTATTTTATCATTCTCCTCCATTAGGACATCGTTAATATGTACAATATCGCTTATAACCTCTCTGAAAATATCATGCATAATATCCATCTTCACTATCATATCCCTATCAGCATCATGAATCTCATGCATAATGAGTGTTTGCACCTTATGAGAAATTTTGGTAGGAGCAGGTTCTTCTTTTTTCAGTTACAATAAGTCATAGACCTCTTCTGATTGCTTTAAGTTTTCTCCTAAAGCCTCGTTATTTGTCATCAAGAGTCTCTTCTTCTCAGTAGTCTTTATCTTAGATTGCTCCTTTATTATAAGAGGCATAAGTACAATTCTGCGTCCATCCTTCTTAAAGATATAAACATTGTCTCTACTTCTGGGGGTAGCTCCAATATTGAATTTTCATGGCCTACTTAAAAGCATATGATAAGTATCCATCTCGACCATATCACACAACACGTCATCAACACAGATGCGACCGATAGAAAAAGGTACTCGACACATCTTATTATTCTACACATCATTGCCCTTGAGAATCCAGACGATCTTATAGAGAGGTGGGTGTTTCTCTGTCTTCAAACCTTACTTATTCACCATACACCTAGAGACAAGATTCTTGCTACAGTGACTATCATTGATAACATTACAAACCTTCTGCATCACAGTGCATCTCGTGCGAAAGATATTGTGCTCCGGAGGTGGTTCTTCTTTATTTATTGCTTCTTTAGTGTTCTTCCCAACTCCAAGGTTTTGCTTAGAGTCATTGTCGCTGTTGAATTCATCTTGTGGAGTTGGATCACATTGCTAGCGACCATCAACGTGATTTTGAACTCCTACCGTGTTCAAACGCTCCACTATTGACGTAAGTCGCTCTATGGTAGTCTTTATCTAATTAACATCAGTCTTTATCTGATTAACATTAGTTTTCAACTCATCGAACTTAGTTCAAGAAATAAGGCTTCATCGTTTGCCATTGGATCGGAGGAACCTGCTCTGATACCAATTGACGCAGCGCGGAAGTGATAGCCTCAGAATCTACCAAGGACGTTCTCTGAATCCACAAAGAACAATCTTCGATTCCACGAAGAACTTCGAATCCACGAAGAAAATATCGAAAAGAAAAAAAATATTAATCAAAAGTTATGCCTCTAGGGCTTACAAGACTCTGCTTAAATAGAAAAGAAACAGGACTCCTAATAAGACTAGAATTATAAAGAAATAGAAAGTATCAAATTCTATCCTAAAAGACTCTATATAATAGAGGAAGCAAAGCATGAATTAAAATCAAATTTGTTTCCTAATCTAATTTGACTCTAATATTGAATTTATTTTCTAATCTAAATAGACTCCAAGTTTATTACTAAAAATAAATTAAAAGCAGATTATTTTTAGATTTTAGCCAAAATTGGGTATTACTGATGAGATTTTAAAGATTTGACAATCTAGTTGGTTCCGTCTCGTCGAGCTAGATAATTTACATATATAAAATATCAGAATCCGCCTTCTATGTTGGAAGATATGATTGTTTCTTTACGGAAGCCAATAATTCATATAATCTATATTTAGCTTATGATTGTCCGAATCCTCCATGAAATTGTTTGTTAAGCGTCTTACATCAAGAGTGGGCGACAAAAAGAGAACCCTTTGATAGCAGGCCCAAATGCCCAAAATACCTAGATGAACCTCTCCATTTCCGGCGCGATCTCCTTAGACACTATCTCATATTCGGTACCCGGATTTTTCCTCTTTATTGCTGCAAGATAATGTAGAAGTAATTGGTAAGATTCCTCCCAATCTCTAAAGATTTTAGTCAATGCCTTCCTCCGTGCATCATATGCTTTATACTTGGATATAATTATATTTTTCATATCGTATACCCTTATAATTATCTATCCTGGAGTAAGATCAAGTTCCCGCCTAACTTCGGGCATAATTAACTTCATGATATGAGAGGAAGTTGTTGTCTTATGATCATTATTGACAGTCGAATTACAACATGTATGAAGTCCGCAGTAGCTAGAGATCATAAATTGCCCATTAGATTTTTTTCCTAACAGCTGCATTAAGCTTCCATAGACACTTTGAATTTCTATCGTATGCAGCACTTGTATTTTCTTCTTGACCTTTCTCATTAAAGTAGCACTTTCTATTATGCAGCACTTGTATTTTCTTCTTGACCTTTCTCATTAAAGTAGCACTTTACATGGTAGCTAGTTATATTGGTTTTCACCGGCTTGAATTTGACCCCGTTCCTGATTGCCCATTCATGTATAGAGAAAACTAATGTTTCATTATTCTTGAAAAGATCTTCTTTTTTAAAAGTGAAGTCCTCGGCTCGATCGAAATTAGGACCAGACTCAACGAACTTAGCTTGTGAGGCATTTATCAATTCGTCATTTTAAAACTCTTCTGGCAATGGTTCTCCAGAATCTACATAATCGTTATTTACATAATATTCATCCATCCAACTTATGTCATCATCAGTCTCACCAATTGCACACTGTATACTATTAAGACGTTCCTCCTCTTCAACATTTTCATTATCATTATCGGCATCTACATCCTCATCCTCTTCTATAATAGAACCAACCGGTAAATCAACTGAAACATGACCTGGCGCATTGTGGAACACGTCACTTGATATTGCACCTGAGTCATTTTTAAAGTGCAAGGCACTTTGAGATAACGAGATTTGATTTTCAAGCATGCGGGAGAACTCTCCGTGAGCATATGAAACTTCGGCAACCCCAGACATTGGAATATTTTTAATGAACAACTCGATTGAGATTTGTTTTTCCGCAAGTTGTATCATATCATCCAATTCTTCATCATTGGTGATCTCTACAACAATTGTTCTTCTTTCATTTATTGGACAATTACAGAAGACATTGATGGCATTTTCAGTGTTTAATTCTAGTAACTCTGTATATTTGCTCCATCATTCTATCGAAATTGTAATTTCTAGATAACATGAATATTTTTCTAGAACCTCCGTCGTATATAGGCATATTATTCATTCCAACACTCAGTTTTCCATTGAATAAGCAAATAATCGGTATTCCATTCGCCATTTTAACTGAAGAATTAAAATTCATCATATAAAAATTAGATTTTTTCCATATTAATAATCATAATTAAAATATTTACTCTAGATATACAATATTAACTAAACAATATAGAGAAATTTATGAAAAAATAAGAAATTTATGCCTTAATGAAATTTCGGATTTTGTTGGCGTCGAAGAGAATAGACGGCGTTGGATTTCAACAACGTCGGATGATCTTTGGGGAGGATCTCAATTAGGTTTTTAGAGCGAATGTGTTTAGAGAAATTTGAGGGAGGAAGAGGTGAGTTGGGTTTGGGAGAGAGGGAGATCGGGAGAGAGAGAGAGAGAGAGAGGGAGACCGGGAGAGAGAGATCGCGAGAGTTGGGAGAGAGTGAGAACAGCTGTACCCTAATTTGGGGCACAACTGGGCATTATATATCCCGATAAATCTTCGGGATTAGTAGTCCAATAAATTTGCTAGGCAGTTATTTCCTCTGCCTAGCAAATCCACAGGACTAGTAGCCCAGTGGGTTTGCTTGGCAGAGGAAATAAATCTCTGCTTAACGTAGGGGACTACTAGTCCTGTACGTTTTGTGAATTCACAACCCAAAACATATGGGAGTAGTAGTCCCGTATGTTCTGGTTAAGTTCTAATCCTAATTAGTTCACTCAAAACATAAAGGACTAGTAGTCCCGTATGTTTTGAGCATGGTGCTTTTTAAAATCGACATCTTTTTGGCCTGTTGGCAAAAAAGAGGTCGATTTTGCTAAGCACCATGCTCAAAACATACAGATATACAAATAAAATAAAAAAATCCCAAAAAATAAAGGCTAGACCCCATCTTAAGTAGGTTTTACTGATAATGTAGCCCAAAATAAAAACAAAGTTCTGCGGTAAACATCAAGCTTCACCCCATTCTCTCTCAAGGTTTTGTTTAGTAAACTCAAACAACATAAAAATATGTACCATCTCACATGTCTGCTGAGAGTCCGATGAGTAGTACCATGAAAGGAATATGTTTTCATCACCTATAACTAATAATTATTATATTTTCATTGCAGTTTAGAATGAAATGATAAAAGATCCAGGCCTCAACTTTTCCCATCCTTTAGTTCCAAAGAAATATCTGCATAATGTGATGTTTAAGTCAAGGATCAGTGACAGATAGTACTTGATATTTCCATGCTTTGGTTTCAATATCTCTGAGAGCTGATTACAAGCATCAAACATGGTCATTCATTTCCCAGGGAAAAAACATACTCCGATTGGCGCATACTTTGCCCCCTGCCTGGATTCATAATTTCATAGACATTGAACCCAGATTCTGATGGCGACCTTAGCTTCTTTCTTGCTACTGGTTTCCCACCTTTGAGTATGGCAGAATATACTGCCAAATATTTCCAAATATTGTCAATTTTCTTATTCACTTCAGCTTCAAAAGTTCAGGTACTTCAATCAGAAGTAGAATTAGTTCTTCTACTCACACTGTAATTGCAGCCGGAAGCTTGAAACCTGCTCGTAATCCTGCTTAGGACCAAAATAGCAATAAATCCATAACTGTGATGACACGAGTATCTTAACAAGAAAAGAGGAGATAATTTTCTGAGATATATGCTAGCAAAGGGTAACTTCTGTCAGGTATATGGGGTAAGTAATTACCTTTGCAACTTCCCATGAGTATTCATGTAAAAAGGGTTAATTGCGTAGAGACCCCTTTTAGACCCTGAGTGAAATATTTTGACTCTTTTACCCTTAGAGATATAGAAAAACGTTTTTTGACAAACAAATCTCCTGAGGGTAAAAGAGTAAAAATTCACTTTGGGGTTCTATCATGAGGGTAAAAGAGTAAAAAATAACTTTGGGGTTCTATCTACAACAATAGAACTACGGAGGGTCTATCCGCAATTGGGCACTAGTACAGGGTCTCTCTCTGTAATTAATCCTCATGTAAATATGGATATGGACATTAAGTACTTATCTAACATTAAGCTTACGGACTGTGCCCTTAAGATAAACTTCATGAAAGTCTTTGATAGCGTGAGTTGGGAATTCGTCTTCTCTGTCCTCAAAGCCAGAGGCTTTGGTCCTAAATGGTGCTACTGAATTGAGCACATTCTATGTTCATCCAAATTTGTTATTCTCGTCAATGGCTAACAACAACAACAACAACAACCAAGCCTTTATCCCAATTGTTTGGGGTCGGCTACATGAATTCTATTTTTTCATTCCATTTTGTTGCGAGTCATTTCCTCCATTACGTTAGTCTTAATCATATCCTTTTTAATTGCTTCTGACCAAGTTATTCTAGGTTGACATCTAGATCTCCTAGCCCCATTAACTCTAATACTATCACTTTTTCTAATCAGTGCACTAAGGGGTCTCCTTTGTACATGACCAAACAATCTTAATCTATTCTTTCTCATTTTATCCTCAATAGGCGCAACCTCTAATTTACTACGGATGCATTCATTTCTTATCCTATCTTTTAATGTATACCCACAAGACCATCGCAACATTCTTATTTCTGCTACACTCATTTTTTGAACATGTTATTTTTTAATTGCTCAACATTCTGACCCATAAAGCATAGTTGGTCTTATAACCACCCTAAAGAAATTTTCCTTTAGTTTCATTGGTATTCTACGATCACATAATACTCCCAAAGCACTCATCCATTTCAACCATCCCGATTTGATTCGATGCACAACATCATCCTCTATCTTAACATCATACCTAATGATAGATCCTAAATAGCGAAAATGATTAGTTTTAGGTATTTCTTGGCCATCAATATGTACCATAGGCTCTCTTTCTTTCCTACTTTTACTAAAAATGCATTCTATATGTTCTGTTTTTATCCTCGTCAATAGCTCCCCCATCAAATTCTTCCATTGCCACAGAGGCCTAAAACATGGTGACCCTTTGTCCCCTATGTTATTTATCCTTGTGGTGGATATGCTTAGTAAAATGATCAATAGCAGTGTAGCATCAGAGACCTATCTGAACTTCACTCAAAGGGGGCCTTAATCACATCAGATCCCTCCAATTTGCAGACGACACCGTCATCTTCTGCAGAGCAAACTATCATGACGTATCCATTCTGAAAACTATCCTTTTCATATTTGAGAATATCTTTGGTCTGAGCATTAACTAATCCAAATCATCTCTCTCCCACCTAGGCAAATTTCCATTTAAAGGTTTGCATTGAGCTAACGTTCTTGATTGCTCCCCAAGATCTATCCCCTTCACCTATCTTGGTATCTCTCTCAAAAAGATTCTCTATCTAGGAGTGATTGACAACCACTCTTAGACTCCTTCACTAAGAGACTATATACGTGAAAAAGCAAAACTCTATCTATAGGTGGAAGACTTACCCTCATTAACTTTGTTCTATCCTCTCTCCCTTTGTACTATACGTCTTTCTTTAAATTACTTGTATGCCTCATCAAGACTATTGATAAAATTAGGAAACACTTCTTATGGTGATTGGCGTGGGTGGGTGGGTGGGTTGAGGGGGGGGGGGGGGTGTCAGTAACACCTAAATGGTACCAAATGCACAGTTAGATGGCAACATGTTTGCAAACCTAAAAAAGAAGGGTGTTTGGGAGTCATTGATCTATCTGTCTTTAACCAAGCCCTCATGTCCAAATGGCTTTGGAAATTCCTCCACCAAACTCCACAATCAGCCGTGTCATCTCCTCTATCTATATTAAGCAGCATTCCAACCTTATCAGTTCTCCACCAAGGGGATCGGCTTCTAAATTTTTTCCATGACTTACATTCTATCAATTAGGCTTTTATGCGTATAGCTCAATGGAAATTAGGTAACGGTACTTCCATTCGCTTTTGGGAGGATAAATAGATTGGTTAGAACTCCTTGAGTAGTCTTATCCTTAAGGTATGTAGTGTGGCTTTTTCTCCAAATATGGACGTCCGTTCTCAGGGTTTTTTTCCACAACACCTAGAGATGTCATTCTCAAATCAAAAAAGGTGTCTCCTTGAGGGAGGGGGAGAAAATCAACAATCTATATCTCCTCCTAAAGTCCACCTCGCATCCTAATGATAACTCATATGATATTATCACGTGGCCTTTGCACCCATCAGGTGTTTACTAACATGATTCATAGTGGGGGTGCACCCATCAGGTGTTTACTCTATTAAATCTTTCTATAACTTGATTCATATTGGGGGTTGTCTTTCCAGTAAGTGCTCCTTCATCTGGAACTCTATCATCCCTAACAAGGTGAAGATTTTCTTCTAGATTCTCTCCAAAAGGAGACTCCAAACCAAAGAAAATCTGTCTTTTAAGGGATGGACAGGGGACATACATTGTCCCTTTTGCCAAGCTAAGGTCGAAACAGATTCTCACCTGCTCTACTCTTGTTCCTTTGCCAAAGCAGTCTGGGCCTTTCTGCTCCCAAGCTTCATATCAGCTCTTTGGCCAAATAACTTTGAATCCTTGTTGGAATCAAACGGTAACTTCATTACCGAGGGAAGGCAAAAAAGGTTGTGAGAAGTGGTGTTTCCTACAGTTTGTTGGTGCATATGGCGCAGTTGAAACAATCTTATATTTAACTTAGTTGATATCCAGCCCCAAAAGATTGCATCTAATGTGGCATATTTCACTCTGTTCTGATCGGGAAGCTTAGGTGGCAAGAAGGCAGAGGGGATAAGCAATATTGCTGAGGCACAAGACCTAGATGCTTTGCTCTAGGATGCGCAGGACCAAGTGGGAGAAACTTCCGTCGACCTCCTCCTCACCAGTCAGCCAACTCTTAGTCTCTTAGTCAGTTGTTTTCATCTTTTGTGAAAACCTAAAACTATGTTAGCTTGTAATATGTCATAGTTGGGTGTACCAACATATATACAATCTTGTGGCTTCTGTCTGGCAGTTGCTCTGTCCAAAAACTAGTTCGTAGCTTTGGTGACGATAGGGTCCCCTACCTAAGCCCTCCTTGTTTTTGGTCTTCTTCTGATGTAGGATGCATAACGATCAAATTCATAAAAAAGTGGGACTTTCACAAGTCAGATGCGGATACGGATGAACTACTGACTGACCATAAAGAAACAACCAAATCACTCAATCCGGAAGGCGGATTCTAATATATTATATATGAAAATCACCTATCTCGGTGAGATGGAGTCAATCAACCTGGTAGAATCCTACAATCCCACCAGTAACACCCATTTTTGACAAGATTTAAGAAATAATCAGCCTTTAGTTTATTTTTAGTAATAAAGTTAGAGTCAATTTAGATTAGGAAATAAATTTAATGTTGGATTCAAATTAAATTAGGAAAAAAAATTCAATTTTGATTATTAATTTGTTTCCTCTATTATAGGGAGTCTTTTTAGACTAAAATTGATACTTTTCATTTCTTTGTAATTCTAGTCTTATTAGGAGTTTATTTTATTTTTCTATTTAAGAAGAGTCATGTAACCCCAAAGGATGAGATTATTTTTTATCAATAAATTTCTCTTATTATATTTTTTCGTGGATTCAAAGTTCTTCACGGATTCAGAGATTATTCTTTGTGGATTCAAAGAACACCTCTTAGTGAATTCCGAGGTTTTTCACTTCTGCGCTGCGTTAATTAGTATCAAAGCCATGTTTCTCCGATCCGATGGAAGGTGATGAAGCCCATGTTTCCCAAATTGAGTTCGATAAGTTGAAGATGGGAGTTACTCAGATGAAGACTTCCATAGACCGACTTGCATTGGCAGTGGACCGTCTGAATCCGGGATGAGTTTGAGATCACGTTGATGGTCCTTAAAAACGAGATATGACTCTGCAAGACAAATTCTACAACGATGATCGTAGAGGCTACCAAAGAAATGAGAACTACGATGCTGGAGGATTAAAGATACAATCCTTCAACGAAACGCTTCATGCTGATGATTTCCTTGATTGGATTAGTGAAATGGATAGATATTTTGAGTATAAGATAATCTCAGAGACTGAAGAGTTAAATTAGTGGTTTACAGACTTAAAAAAAGCATATGCATGGTGGGATGGAGTATTGATAAATTGATAACATCAATGGAAGGATCCGGTTCGAACATGGGCAAAGATGAAGAAATTATTTAGAGATCATTTCTTGCCTCCTAACTACAAACAATGTCAAATGTCATTGAATGATTCTTTTATCTTAGCCGACATGATTCGTCTAGCAAAGAATGTAGAGCAAGAACTTGAGCAGAACAACAAATGTCATGATTATGGATGTTTTTAAAGAATTATCAAACTAGTTATTAAAAACACCCTAGAGAGGGGGGGGGGGTGAATATGGTTTATGCTAATCTAATCTGATATTAATGCCAATTAAAAACTTATTAGCAATATATCCTAGAAAGAATGATATTCAATAAAATATGAGCAAGGATATGAAACTAAACAGGGGCAATATAAATATAAACACAACAAACAAGATAGTGAGCAAATGAAACAATGCAAACACAAGCAAATGATCACGAAGTTCGGACATTCCGTCTTACGTCTCCGCTCCCCACTCCCGGGGAGAAATCCACTATCACAACCGGGTTTTTAACACTCACCCAAATAACGTTTACACCACACAATATCGATTTTTAACGCTCACCGATCAACGTTCACAATCTCACAATGTAACTACACAAATCCCACCTCAAGTGTTGGCCTCTCACGCGTCTCCCTCAAGTGCTCGGAATTACGGTCTACCCTCTAGGCATTACCACCGACCCCACTCCTCTTGGGATAGACCACGTCTCTCACCTCTACACTCTTCTTGGTGTATTTGTGCACTACAAAGTGAGTCCTCACAATTAAGCTCTCAATACAAATAAATTATTCTCTACAATGGATGAGAACACAATGTAGGCTCACTCTCTAAGTCGCAAATCCACAACCCCAAATTATACTATGTATGCAAATATAATAAGTTCAATAGGTTGTGTGTGAACAAAGAGTATAATCAAAACAAACTAAACTCAATTTATGAAAATCTAGCTTATAGAGATGATAATCAATAAACAATGTAAATATAAAACTAGAACTTGAGTTTAAAAAAACTTCTCTAAAATAACAAGAGTAGGAGAGATGAAGTTAAAGCCCAAACAAGAAATGGATGATCTCTTCTTGCTATTGTGAAACTTTCTTCACAAACCGAAGCTTGAAAAAAAAACTTAAAACAAACTTAAACTCTTGTAAACTTGTTTTAAAAACTTCTTAATTATGGTCAGAAGTGAAATAGTATGAGGTATATATAAGATGAAGAAACAAAACCCAAAACCCAAGTAAAACCCAACAAAAAGATAAAAATAACGGAAATAAAAAACTAGCCGTTACAGCATCAGTCGACTGACGGGTTTCATCAGTCGACTGATGAGATGACCATTGTAGGCATTTTCTAGCTCATCAGTCGACTGACGACCTTATCAGTCGACTGATGACCTTATCAATCGACTGGTCAGTCGACCAACTTAGAAACAGAAACTTTTGACTATTCCAGGCGTTTTCTTCAGTCGACTGATAACACTTTATCAGTCTGTTTTGAATAGTAAAACTAATTTTCAAACTCCTTTTAAAAATAGAAAACAAATGTAAAACTTTGGGAAATAATTATAAACATTATAATAAACATGTTACAAAAAGATTTTTTTTTCAATTTGCATCTCCCAAATGAGAAATTTCTTTATTTTGCAAAAATGTTCAAAACATAAAAACTTTATATGCTTGAAATTTGATGTTTTGACATAAACCAGAATTTGAAACTTTGCAAAATGATTATATAGACTTGATAAAAAGTATAAACTATAGTTGTTAAGTCTATAAACTAAAAATACAATATTTTTCTAAATACAATAGAATATGAAACATATAAAAGTGTATATAAAGATATATATTGTTTCATATCTATATAGCTAAACCAAAACATATATGTATATATATATATATATAACTATATATATACAAAACCAAAACGTGTATGTGTGTATATGATTGAGCTTAAAGTATCAACACACATAATATAAAACCTAAACTAATTTACCAAGCAATGATCTTGATCTTCAATAAGCTCTTCTTGGTAAACATGCGGATGAAGCTTGAACTTGAATCTTTAACTTGATTTGTATTGCTTCATACCGATATTCCGCCAATCTCTATTGATATGATCGTTATGGCGTAATTCCATCCAACCTTCAACATGTTGTTTGTGTACAATTAATACAAAAATACAAACACTAGACAAACAACATTAGTAGTAAATTGTTTGTTAAACATCATCAAAACATACAGGTCAACAGTTATGATTATGACAAAGCTAAGAAACCTCAATTCATCTCTGAGGAAGAGTTTGGATTTGTGAAGAGTAGCGCAGAAGCACAATAAAGCCTTCATCAATTATGTCAATCATAGAACCAGAGGCATTTAAGACAGAGATAGCTAAGGAGAAGTTTTCTCTAGTGGTAGACGACGAGACACTCAATTCATCTTTATTATAGGGAGTCTTTTTAGAGTACGATTTGATACTTCCTATTTCTTTGTAATTTTAATCTTATTAGGAGTCTATTGTATTTTTCTATTTAAAAAGATTCATGTAACCCCAAAGGATAAGATCACTTTTTATTAATAAAATTTCTATTATTATATTTTCTTCATGGATTCGGAGATTGTTCTTTGTGGATCCAAAGAACGCCCTTTGGTGGATTCCGAGATTTATTACTTCTGCCATGTGTTATCTCCAACTGCCTTCAACTCCTTTATGTATCTAGTTTTAACAGTTAATGAATGAATAGGGGACCTCACCCTGTTTTCTTTTTTAAAAAAATTACGGCTTGTGCCATTGGTTTTCCTTAGTCAAACAACTAACCAATCTGCACCATTTTCTTATTTTAAATAAAAAGTAATATGCATTTAAAACTTACACTGGAAATTTATTCTTCCACTATATGCCATTTGGAAGAACATTTCGCCATTTTTTCAACAATGTCACGAGTTACCGAAACTTCTAACTGCATTCGCTGCTTCTACCAAACTTCTTCGATCTTTTCTTTGATCCATGAAATATTGTTTATAGTATTTATATATCAGCATCAAACTTTTCTTTTGCAAACAATCCATGAAATCTGCTGAAGATATCCAAAAAGCAAAAAAACCTGTAAGGTGCATGCACCTGTGAATGATTCAAAGGACAGCCACCATTGACAAACTGAGCACAACAAAGTCCATATAGAAAACGGTTATAAATAAACACAACTCTCTGAAGTCCCTTAAAAGCACAGAAAAGGAAAAATGAAGAAGAACAAGATTCTAAATGTGAACAGTGGTTAATATGCTATTCAAACATAGAAGCAACTAAGACAAACCGAGACTATAATGACAGAGCTAGCGTGATAAATTTAATGCTAACTATCAAAATGAAGTAATTTTCTTAGGTGTATGCATCACAAGGGCAAAATGTCTTGGTATAAATCTAATAAAGAATGGTGAATGGAAAATTTTCTTATAAATTAGAACAATGAAAAAATCAAGGGAAAAAATTCAGATCCAATTTAGAGGAACTTGTCACCTTATGTAATAAATCTAATCCTACAGCTGATCCACTTATTATAAGTAAAGCTTTGCACAACATAACTACTCTTCTATAATTCTAGCTGAAGTTGAAATAGATAGACAGCATGCGAAGGATATTTTCTATAGGTTCATGATTAAAAATGACTAATTATGATAAAATTACCATGAACGTCAAGCCTTTTCATATTTATATCAATGAATTTAACCTTGAAACTGATTCAAACTGATTAGTTCTCAAACATCTAGATACAGAACCAACTTGACTTATTCTAGAACAAAGATAAACGAACCAAAAAGTCAGGTTGGTGCTGATTAATTTTCTTGCCGCACGATCACATTATTGTCAAGGGTTCAAAGTAAAAGCAAAGTTTTACTTAAAAATTCTCAATCTTTCAGCACCATTTGCTAAAAGGTAAACATCACCCTCATGAAAGAATGTTTCAGTATGATCAAGGTCGCTAGTCCTATTACCAAGACATTAAAGAAACATTAGTAAATCTTAAACTATGAAATAAACCACATGTTACAAATGTGGGCTATCATAATCATATGCAAAGTTGATGCACATTATGTTAGGCCTCACCTAAATTGTTCTTTCTTATCATTTGTCCTCATGCAGCAATGCCAAGAATGGATAATTTGGATAAAATTTCAGTCTACTTCCAGCACCTGAACAGGAAGAAGAATCAAAATTATTAAAAAAAGAAAAGCATCACCAAATTCCACCTAACTCATGTATGAAAGATCAATAGAAGAAACTGGAAAATCAATATCATCGAATAACTTAAGAACCCTCACTTACTTTCTAATCGCCTAGTTGTCGATTTCCAATTTGAAATGGCAATATCATGCTGACTTTTATTACATAAATTCTCATCTTTTACGCATTTTCCGTCTTCATATCTTGACTGGCCAACCCACATTGGACTTGATTCGTCCCAAGAGTGAACCAAAATGATAAAAAATATAAGCATCACCAAATTCCACCCAACTCGAACGAGTAAGTGAAGAAAAAAGAAAACTTATGTAACCTGGGTACTTCTACCGGAAGCCATACCTTGACATATACCCATACCCATACCCATAACAAAACTTCTTGGATGGTTCTTGAATATATGCATACATTTATTCAGGCGTATACTCAATTATATAATATATATTTTAATTTAAAACACCCCTCATACACTTTTTGGGCATATATCTTACACTTCACATCTATTTATTAAATATTGATCTTATGTAAATGGAAAAACAATATTGATCTTGTTTAAATTATTAATTATAATATATATAAATATACATAACGTATAAATACACACCCACACACAAAGTTTTATACACGTGCAAATGCACGTGGTTAAATACCATGATTAAATATTTTTCGCTTATTTTCTAACTAAACTTTGTTCCTCAGTTCCACTTTAATAGTTTTTGTCTCTAAACTTTAACATAGCGATTATTTATTTTCTTTCATCTTCGTTTAAATTGGCTACACCCAATCTAAATTTTCATTTTGATATTTAAATTGACAGAAAACAAATATAATTTGAAGTTAATTTGAAGTTTCATATTATTTTGACTTATTTTACTTGAGAAAGTACAGTGTTGCAAAAGTGAAAAATATTAAAATAGTGTTATACAAGGAAAGTAAATATTTAAAATCAATAAGATAAAATGATTGATTAAAAGTATGCTAAAACAATACAAAAGAGAATATGAAGTTTGATCCTAATTATTGATAGACTTCATAAAAATTATAAGATTAATACTAACTCTAATATACTTTTATATGATTAAAGCATCCGCTTAAGCATATAAAAGTACTGAAAAAAGCTCATGAAACTCCCTTCTAAAGATTTCTAAATTCACTCAAAATAATTAAACTATTCTATAAAATATTCAAAAAGTATTATATTTTATTCCTTGTGTTTTATTTTTTATTGAGCAAAGATCAATCATTCCTCACCTTTATCTTTTTCCTTGACAATTCTAGAGTAGTGTCTTCATCATCTACATCGATTGTGACATCATGCTAGAGTTATATTTTTTATACTGTTATCTTTTCTAGGCTCGTTAATCTTTTATCTTGTCATTTAAGTTCACAAAAAAGTTAAATGTATTTCTGATGTTTGACACAAACTTTTTGAAATACAGACTTTGACCTTTTTTTAATTTCAATGAGAATAAATGTTAATTTCATATATATGAAATTCTTTGTGTATTTATTAGTTAAATAAGATTAGGAGTTATCTCTTTTTTCTTTACAATGAATTCTTCTGATGTGCATCCAATAAGAGTTTTTGTTACGTCAATGATATTATATTTGCTTTATCCCTATCATTTTTCACAAAGATCTAAACTAAATATCTGCATTTTTCATTGCCAATTTGCATTAGATTATAATATTAATATTTAATTTTTTAGTATTTGTAGAACAAAGTATGAAATTTATGAATATTTACTAATTTTTCTTATATCTTCCATGAAGAATTCTTCTTTGATTAGGACAAAGTTATTAAATTATTCTTCAATGTAACTCAGTTGGTACTCTTTTAATATATATGCCTTATGTTAATATCAATTCAAATGATTCATAGATGTTTTCTGAATTTTAGATTTATTTTTGTCACTTTCCCATTTGTAATGGAAATAGCTTAATTCTTTTGAAGGATATTTCTATACATTCTGATAGCTTCTCCATATGTAATTCATTGTATTCTTTTACCCTATAAATATTATTAACATCAGAGATTAATATTTTTAAATTATAAATAATTAATGCTAAGCTATTATATTATAATCTTTTATCATTTTTATAGATTTAAAAATCTATCAATTAATGTTACTAATTATATTTTTGCTGCTCCAACTTATTAGTAAAATTATATGCAGTTACTTTAAACATCGAAAATACATTTAACTTCTTTGTGAAGTTAAATGACAAGATAAAAGATTAACGAGGCTAGGAAAGAAAACATTACAAAAATATAACTCTAGCATGATGTCACAATCGATGTAGATGATGAAGACACTACTCTAGAATTGTCCAGGAAAATAATAAAGGTGAGGAAGGATTGATCTTTGCACAATAAAAAATAAAATTGAAGCAATAAAAGATAATACTTTCTAAATATTTTATAGAATAGTTTAATTATTTTGAGTGAAGTTAGAAATCTTTAGAAGGGAGTTTCATGAGTTTTTTCAGTACTTTTATATGCTTATGTGGATGTTTTTATCATATAAAAGTATATTAGAGTTAGTATTAATCTTTAATTTATAATTTTTTATGAAGTCTATCTAATTAGGATCAAACTTCATATTCTCTTTTGTACTGTTTTAGCATACTTTTAATCAATCATTTGCCTTCTTGGTTTTAAATATTCACCTTCCTTGTATAGCACTATTTTAATTTTTTTATTTTTGCAACACTATACTTTCTCAAGTAAACTAAGTCAAAATAATATGAAACTTTAAATTAACTTTAAATTATATTTATTTTCTGTCAATTTAAATATCAAAATAAAAATTTAGACTGGGTGTAGCCCATTTAAACAAAGATCAAAGAAAATAAATAATCGCAGTGTTAAAGTTTAAAGACAAAAGTGAGCACAAACTATTAAAGTGGAACCGAGGATCAAATTTTAGTTAGAAAATAAGCGAAAACTATTTAATCATGATATTTAACCACGTGCATTGCACGTATAAAACACCTTGTGTGTGTGTGTGTATACGTTATGTAAATTTATATATATTAAAACTAATAATTTAAATAAGATCAACATTTATTTTCCATTTACATAAGATCAATATTTAAGAAATAGATGCGAAGTGTAGGATATATGTCCAAAAAGTGTATGAGGGGTGTTTTAAATTAAAATATATATTATATAATTGAGTATACGCCTGAATAAATGTATGCATATATTCAAGAACCATAATATTTTTTAAAATTTTATTCCTTAACCAGATATTTTTAATCAATTCTTATTGATTTTATTTACCAATATCAACTTAGACTATTTTTAGATGCTGAAAAGGGATGATAAACCCTAAATTAGAAATTAAATATATGTATCTCAATGAAAAAAATACCTCACAATTATGCTTTTCTTTACCAAGTTTTAAAATTTCAGCCTTTTTTGTGGTTTTGAACTTTGAGGGTGTGATTTATAATTTCTAAAACTATGGGAGTGTTTTTGAAAAAACTTACTTTTAAATTTTAAAATTTTAGGATATTTCTTGCAACTCTAAAATTTTGAGGGTGTTTTTTGCAATTATTAAAACTATAGATTAATTTTTGAAAATTTTAAATTTCAGCGACCTACCAATAGTTTCCAGATTAGATGTGTACTGGTTATAAATTTTGAAAATTTAGAGTTTTTTGTGATTTTTAAATTTTGAAGGAGTTTTTTCTATAATTTTGTAACTTTGAGGTTAATTTTAGCAAATTTTAAATTTTTAGGTTCTTTAGGATAATCTCTTGAATTCATCTTTTGGTATTTGCAAATTTTAAAATTTTAGAATTTTAGGGTCGTTTTTCATAAATTAAATTTTTGAGGGTGTTTCTATAATTTTTGAGATATTAAGGGTGTTAATTGGAAAATTTAAATTCTTTAAAGGTTGCTGTTAATTTCTTGATTTCATGTTTGTTGATTTAGTTTTTAAAAAGTCAAAAATTTTCAGGTGCATTATGGTAATGCCTTGAATTCATCTATGCTATTTGCAAGTTATAAAATTTTAGAATTTTAGTTGTTTGTTTGTAATTTGAACTTTTAAGGGTGTTTCTCTAATTTTTAAGACATTGAGGTGTTGACCGCAAATTTTAAATTCTTCACAAATATCTCTTAATTTCTTAATTTCATGTTTGTTATTTTATGTTTTGATACATCAAGATGGTTTTTATAATTTTGATCTTTTCAGGGTATTTTGTGCAATTTTAAAAAAATTTAGGTTTTTTGTAATACTTCATGTATTATAGTACGATAGCTACGTATAATTTCTTTATCTTAACAAATTAATGCCATAAAGATATTTTATATATTTTATTAATATTATTTTTTAAATTCTTAAGTTATAGATAGTTCACGTAGGATTAGGATAGGATTTAATTATGATTATGATGGATTAAGATATAAATAAAATATTCAAAATAATGAAAGGTAATATTGACTATAGAAAGATTTTTCCAACCTCGTGCTTTTAAAGAGAGCATATATATATATATATAGAGCAAGACTCCTATCAACTTAAGTTGATGTCCACCAAAGTTTCTAGCCACACATATATTAATATAAAACACCTTTTTATATAATACATGGATCCCTAGGTAATATGAGTGGTTAGAAACTTTGGTGGACATACTATTTGCTATCCACTTAAGTTGATAGGAGTTTTCACCATATATATATATATATATATATATATATATATATATATATATAGTCGTATCCCTGTACCCTACCTTTTACAAATTTTTCATGTCCCTTACCTGTAGCAATACCCGTATCTGTACCCATGCAACTTAGTAGAAAACTAAAATCATTGAATAACTTAAGCACCTTCACTTACCTTCAAATGGCTCTAGTTGTCAATGGCCAATTGGAAATGTCCATATCATGTTAACCTTTAAATAAAATGCACACATTATTATAATTATGATATATGCTAATTCCTTTACTCATTTTGCATCTTGATATATTGACCAAAACGGCCCACATTTGACTCAATTCATCTGAAGAACAAACAAAAAGGGTGAAAAACTTAACCATCAATAAAATTCCACCTAACCCATAAATGTTAGACCAATTGAAGAAAATATAAAATCAAAACCGTCGAATAACTTAACAACCCTCACTTACCTTCTAATGCCTTTAGCTGTCAATGGCCAATTTGAAAATGTCCATATCATCTTAACCTTTATTCTAAAATGCACAAAATTATAATATAATGATGGTATGTGCTCAATATAAATTCTCATTCCTTTACTCATTTGTGTCTTTGTAACAAACTTTTCACTGTGTACAACAAAAATTTGTGTCCAGTTGCATGCATGCTCACCTTTTACCTCTTTTTTCTAAAAGTAATAATTGTTTGATAGTCCAGTTGGTAATTTGTGAAGCTCAACAAGCAGTCAGTATATATAATTATAGTTGGTGCATTCTTTCTATAATGAGGTCCTTTTTAATTTTAGAATCTCATCATAACTTTCCTGGAATATTTCTAGAAGCTACATTATAGCCTATTTAGATCAGTCTCTACTGTGTTTTAATCTCTTTTCTTTGACAATTTCATAACAACTGAAGAAGAAAGGAATCTAACACCTTTATAGGTGACAGAGATATGTATAATGTAACATTTTAGATATGGAATCAAATAAAATCCATCGGTCACTCGAACTGAGACAAAAATATGAACTCTAATTGTATGGCGCCCACTGTTACTTACAAACCTATCACATAGCTGACTATGACACCAGATGTCTATTGTGATGGTGGATAATAGAAAAAGCCAAGAGAAGATGCGTGACAATTAGAAGCTTCAACCCTCAAGAATTTCAACATGTGATAGAAATGAGTCGAGTGGCAAGATTTATGAGCAGAAAATATTCTTAAGTCATGCACTGCAGCAACGCAAGTGGGCACCGAAAGATCATATAGATGTAAGATACCATATCTCGTTTTGGTTTTCTCATGTTTAGCTGCTTTTATAAGAAATTTGAGGCCATATTTTTATCATAATTAATTTGAGAACAATTTTAGAATTTTTAAATAGAAATAATTTTCATTCTTCTCCAGTTGAGGACTCCTTTTGGAGCATCAGCCTTGGTTCAACCTACATAATTTGATTAGATATAATAGCCCTACTAATATATCAAGGATCATCATATAGATAATATATCAAATGGAATTATGACTAGGAAAAATAAAATAGATAGATCCTTTCTAGGCTATATGTGATCAAATATGTATGCAGGTACAATCAGGATAAAATGATATAACTACATTAATGCAATGAAAAAAAATAAGTAGGATAATTAATTTAGGATATAGCATTATTCAGTGATGATATAATAATGGAGAACTATCCATTGGAAATATCTAAACCAAGACTTAAGACGACCCAGTTGACTGAAACTGAATGGTTAGAAGAGTGTGGACCTGAAATAACAAGGACGATTAAGTTACATATAACAAAAATAATCTCGAATATATCAAGCCAATTGTCGATAAGAGTTATCATGAACAAGATACATCAGATTGAAATTAAACACTCAGGAGCTTGCTTTGCTAATTCTTGTTGCCAACTCTAAAAGTTATAGCTTTTATTTTTTCTCCTGAACTTTGAACTAGTAATATAAGCTCAATTGTTCATGATACTGAAACCATGTGCATATCGGAGGGAATTGAAGGAAATTCTTGGAGGAATGTTGCGGATTTGTCCAATTTTATTTCATTAACACCATTAAAATCTTGCTGAAAACCATCATCTCCACTTCAAGAGTTATGTTCCATGAAAATAAACGAGACCATAATGTTCAATTCACCACTTAGATTAGCTTAAATCTTATTCTTTCCTTCATAATGGTGTGCTTTGTTATGTTAGACATTCGCATACATTCCCCTACTACTTAGGGTGATAACCCAATACTAGTCATAGGTACCTGATTCCTTGTGGTGCTCACAAAAATAAAACAATATTCACTCTCTCTATTATGCTTCTTCAATTATATCATGGCTCTGATGTCATGGCCAAACCAAGTCAAGAATCTTCTCTCTTAAAGAGTGATTGCTTGCTGTATCGCCTCCACGTAAGCAAATAAAATCTCCTACTCCACTGCATGATTCTCTCAGCAACGCGAAAAACGGAGAGACATCCCCGTGCTAAGCTCGAAAGACTGGCAGGTCAAAAGGCTTCTCACTTTCCACCATATCCTACAAGATTTCAAGAGAATAATAAGATTGAGGCGAGGCCTGTACCTAAGATTATATTCACTAACTCTGTGGCATGAAATCCACTGCCTTTTGTGGGGACTCAAAGGGTGGAGAGGTTCAATTACACTTCCTTTGATGGTCACGCTTATCATTCTCTCTCGTCCAAAAGTAGATTCCAAGTTTTCCAGACCTTCATACTCCACCACTATATATAGCAGCTCAATTCTCTCCCATTTTCCATCGATTGAGCTTCAAAGTTGGTTAACTGTTAGTATCACTAAAGATGTCAAGGGATCCTCTTGTTGTGGGAAATGTTGTTGGCGATGTCTTGGATCCGTTTCTCAAGTCTGCGTCACTACGGGTAATATACAACAACAAGGAAGTTACGAATGGTTCTGAGCTCAAGCCATCAATGGTCGTGAATGAGCCGAGGGTGGATTTTGGAGGGCGTGACATGAGAACACTTTACACCCTTGTAAGTTATATCTTGTTCTTAGTTAGAGTAACGATAGTTTAATAGTTTTGATCATGTTATTTAGTAGATATCAAATATCATTAGTGCACTTTACATATTGATGAAATTTGCACTTGGGAAGTAATCTTATACGTTAGTTCATTATAGAATTTGCTATATCTGATCTTATTGTTCTGAAAAGAGGGCTAGAGTGGTAACAGTAATTGAGCATGAAATGTAGTAAAGAACATGGGCTAGAATAGACATATGAAACAAAATCATGTTTAATAGGTTGGTAATGTCATATGAAATATATATACACATATGGACATTGCTATATATAAGACATTGTCACATTGAAGTTATGACTTTCTAACTTATATATCAAAGAAATACTGCCTCGCAATAGAAAAATGGCACTGAATTGTTCACAAATTTATCTTGGCTATAGTAAGAGTAGAGGAATCTTCTCCTAGAAAATGTCAGTTTTGCCCCCACAATATACTCACTGCAAAGAATTTCTGTGCCAGTCAAGGAAGCAGAATGTGTATTTTTTCAATAAGGAATAAATCATAAGGATCAAACTACAAAGATGTGACTCTTGATTTTGACTTGCACACGAGGAAAAGGCAGTGATGGGAGAGGAATCTAACAAGTCCACTTGATGCACTACAAAAGGCTACATCTTACTGATCTTTTTCCAAAATTCTTTCTCCAATCAAGAGACATCAAACATAGGCCTTAGAGTCTAATGTTCGTCAAACCATTATAAATCCTTTCCACTGGATTAGGAATCCAAAAAGTGTCTTCATTCAAAGTATATATTCATGTGGATAATCTGAAACAACAATCAGGTGGAGAATCTAGATAATATGATTAAAAAAACATTTACTTCGTACAATGCTTTAAAAAACTGAGGACCTTATAAATTAGAAGTGATGACAAGGCATCAGTAAGTCCACACTTACATAACTAAAGGAAGGATAAGTAACAAGTTTGACCATGTGTTATGCAAGTATATAACAACACTAAATTGAAGTTACCAATAGTTTGAAAAAACTTCTTATGTGTACATCATGTTGGCGCTGCATATATTAAATAAATGTGACAATGATGAGGCATTAGTAAGGTCAACATTCATAAAAAAGAGAAATGTCAATTTTGTGTCCGATAATTATTGAATTGAATAAGATGATAAGCTTATTGACTATTTTTCTTTCTGTTGATGTCTTCAAAATTTTAACCATTGTTTATCCGGTAATTTTCTTTTTCAAAAGGTGATGGTAGATCCTGATGCGCCTAGTCCAAGCAATCCGACCAAAAGAGAGCACTTGCACTGGTCAGTCCTAACTCTGTTTGTCTTTATGATGATGATGCATGAAATGTACATAGCTTATTTATCAGGATTAGCATAAAAGAACTGTGCATTTTTGGGAGTCCGAAAAAACTAAAATATTAACTTTTGAGTTTCTTTGATAAGTTCTAAATCTTTGGAAAAAGACATTGAGCCTAGTTACTTAAATGTCCGGCCAAAAAAAGGATACATATTGGAGTTACCTCTTTGTATCTCAGCATCAACGAACACCCTGATTCCACCCATCTTATTGTCCATCTGATGCACTTGATATCTTTTATCAAATCAACAAGGATTCCCGCACATGAGCATATGGTTCCATAACAGAAAATATTAGTAAGAATAAGTTAAAAAGAGAATTGTACTTTTACACTAGGTACTTTAGGTTTGTCCAATCTTAAAGGATAATTAATTGTCTAGATCATCTAACCCCCTCAACAAAAGGTTAGACAGGAGAAACATTGGACATTACATCACAAGACCCTGATATTCTTATCAGTTGAATTTACTTATGCTGTTTCCTTAACAAAGGTAACACATAATTGTTTTTGGTATCTTCTTAAGTTACAAGGTGAAGGGTCATCCTCAAAGAGATGAAAGAGGAGGTAGATTAACCCACTGAAACCAGAAAAATGTCAGTCTACATGATATTCTAACTGACCCATCCACATTCTCTATAGTTTGATGTTTCTACAAATTCTTTTTATGGATATTGGACGTGTAAAAATCCTCAAAAAATCATGTTTCTGTTGGTTAGACTATGAAACTTTATGGGAAATTACACATCCGAAATCTTTCTACTATGATCATTTATAAACCAGGTAGGTACATCATGCCAGGAAGCATAGAGAACTAATCTTAAAATGATTCTTTGTAGGTTGGTGACAGACATCCCAGAAACAACTAATACGAGTTTCGGTAAGTCATAATAGCACAAAATTTGTGTACCTTAATTAATAAATATAAATCTGAAACTGAAACTTGATCATTTTGTTTTAGGAAATGAGATTGTGTCCTATGAAAGTCCACAGCCAACAGCAGGGATTCATCGATTTGTGTTTGTGCTCTTCAGGCAGAGTGTTCGACAGACTATATACGCACCTGGATGGCGTCAAAACTTCAATACCAGGGACTTTTCTGCACTTTACAACCTTGGACCGCCTGTTGCTGCCATATACTTCAATTGCCAGAGAGAGAATGGTTGTGGTGGTAGAAGGTAAAAACCTTAACAAAAATAAAAATAGAGCTAATTGCGGATTGATCCCCTGTACTATCATCAATTGCAGGTAGACACCCTCATCAATTGCAGGTAGACACCCTGTAGTTCCATAGTTGTGAATAGACCCCTTGTACTATCGCCCAATTGCGGACAGAGCCCCTGAGTGAACTTTTATTTCTTCTGCTCTTTACTTTCAAGATGTCTATTTGTCAAAAAACAAAATTCTCTTTCTCTGAGGGTAAAAGAGTTAAAAAGAATTCACTTGGGGGTCTTTCTGCCACAAAGGAAGTACAATGGGGGTCCATCTGCAATTGGGCAATAGTAAGGGGGCTATCGGCTATTAACCCATCAAAATAACAAAATCAGATTAACCACCAACATTCAGAACTGAAAGTATAGGCTCATGGTATTATATATCGACAATATATTGAGAAGACAAATTTTGCAGCATGATTAGGCAAGCAGTCAATCTCTTTGTCAGCAAAGGCCAAATTGAAGTCAAAAAAGTAAAAATTCCTTTCTAGATACATTCTTCAATTCTAGAATAAAGGCTGTTGAGCTTTATTAATTGTCCCAAACCTAAGGGCCAAATCAAACTTCTCCTATATCCTTAATTTGAGGTCAAAATCTTCAAAACTATACTGATCATCTGAGAATAACAAGCATATACTCCCTCGATGGCTTTCATTTGCATGACTAAGAAGTGGCATTGAAATATTTTGTCTCCAGCATGATGCTTAAACTTTGCTATAATATCAAAATGCATTGATTGCTTTTGAGAAAACTGATTATCCACTTTTCATGGATGAAAGGTACCGACCAGGAAGCGGCTGGCTCTGATGATATGATATAAAGTTTTAAGTTAATAATAAGGTTATCATCTATTTAGATTCAGTGTCAAAAAAGGGCAGGCTCGATAAGACCCATGATGCTTTCTTCCTCCTTTATGGACCGGGCTTCACTACTTGCAGAAGTTTGCCTTTTCTTTTCCTTTTTCTTCTTTAATGCATGTGCCTAAAATCATGTATATTTCCCCTCAAATATTTTAGGCAGTTAAGGGAATGTAATGCAGTAATAGTTGTGTCATTGCAGTTTCTAAAAGCAAAGTACATTTAGCATTGTGCGAGTCCAAGCTTAGTGCATTATGACAAAGCACATACCGCAAACATAGTTTCCAATAAAATCATGGCTCTGAACTCAATTCCATTGTCATGAGGGGTAAGTAATATAACAGAAAACACAATTATTTATCATTTAAAAGAGAAGAAAGTGCATAATAAGACTACAAGTTGTGCGCTCTGTAACATAGTTACTAATCTTCAATTTCAGAGTCACATATAAAATTGAAGAATAATTACGCAATTGGTGCGCTAGAGGAGCATAGGCTTGGAGAAAATAAATCCAAATAGTAAAAGCTAACCTGTGATCAGATGTTTTTGTTCCTGTTTTCGAAGGCCAATCCTCGTACTAAAAAGTTGAGCATCCTTTACTGCAAGAGTTCAGCATTCTAGTGAGGTTTAGAGCAATCTCTTCAAGATCGAAACATGTAATATCATTACAATATGCAGCTCCACCAGTAACCCAATTTGAACAAACCCCGAAATCAAAGCAGTTCGAGAGACCACATCTCTAACAAGCATAAAATCAAACAGGTCTCGCGCGTTATCAAATTCACCACAAATACAATACTCATTGATTGAAGCATTCTGAAACCTAGGGTGAATCCAGTCGGCAGCCATTTATACATAGATTACAATGAATGTGGGTTGTTGATTATTGTGAAGTTGGAGATTTTACCGAGGTACTAAATAAGTTGGCCTTGATATCAGTAGTAACTAACTGAAACACTATGTTCTTAAAACTATTAGAACAATATCTATAATCTCCAGCACTAACTTCCAATCAATAATCTATATTCGGACTCAAGTAGGGAACATATTTTATGAATATGGGATAGAAAAAAACGGAAAAATCCACATGAGAGGAAAAGGTGGGTAATGGATTGGCGTTGAAGTATATTTCTTACCTTATTTCAAAACACACAACCGAAGTGTTAATAAGAATTCATTTGGTAGTAAGATAGGGAAGGGAAGAGAAGGGCGTGGGGGGTGGCGTGGTTGGTGGTTATTGGTTGACAATTGTTGATCTGGATGGATAATTTATTTTAGATTCAAATTAGGGTGTTATTCATTTCGGTTTATAATTTGGATTTATAATTTGGATTCAAATTTAAGGTGTTATTGATTTAGGACTAGCATTCGTACTTGAATTTAAAGGTATTAGGAGTTTAGGTTTAGGTTTAGGTTTAGGACTTGTATCTGAATTTAACGCGTTATTGGTTAAGGACTAGAATTTAGATTCGAATTTAAAATTGGTTATCTGAGATTGTTATTAGGACTGAGATTTCAAAATACACTCACCATTTCAACTCTATGGTTTTTAATGAGATTTTTTCAATAGAAAATCCAAGTTAAAATTTGTAGATTGTGATCTTACTCTATGGATTTTCTCTCTCATCTTATGTTTACTTATTTAATTATTCAGTATATTTCAAAATAAATGTATTTAATTTTAAACTATTCGATATTTCTAAATTATTTATATATTAACATTAAATGCATTTAATTTTAAAATACCTGTAATCAACTTCTGTAAATTTATTGAATTCATGTAAAATGAAATATATTTGATACTATTTAATCACATAATAAATTTAATATTTAATAGTAAATTAGATATGTTTATTATTTAACATCTATTAAATATATAAATATTTTAATTATTTAATATTATATTACATACATTTCATTTATATTTAAATGTTATATAAGAAATATATTAAATAAATAAATATTAAATATATATAATACGTAAAGGTTTAATGTATTAAATAAAAAAAATTTAATATTAAAAATTTCAAAGATTTGATGTCAAATTAATATTAAAAATTTCAAAGATTTGATGTCAAATGTTTGATATAAAATTTTCTAATATATTTAATATTTACATGTTTAAATATATAAACTAGTTTTTATATGATTGAGCACTTGTTTAAACAGAATATAAGATGTATTCGGTTTTGTTGCTGCTATCTATTTGAAATGAAGGTGGTTTTTCAAATTAATTTTATTTTTTAATTAATAATCATTATTTAACATAATAATTTAACTTGAAACTCCTAATGCAAATAATCCACGAATCTAAAATTTAGTCAGAGAATCTAACACTTAGTCTACGAATCCAAAGTAAAAGTTCAAGAATCGTAGCCAATCAAAATTCAAAAATATATTCTATTCACAAAATCAAATTTCAATCAAAGAGTTTGGAGCTCTGACCATAAAATCTGAGTCCATATCCTAGATCACGAATTTCAGATTCATGGACAATTGTCTGAGTCCAAATCAACAATCCGGAATGAATAACATGGGCATGTTTGGCAACTTCACACTAACCTTATTAAGGTCTTAACCACGATAGGATTGAACCAAGATAGGAGTGGTCCAAAGATAACCTATGTAAGGATGTCTTTTATAAACTAAAAAAAAAACTGTCCAATCTATTACAAGATTTTGCTAAACATTAAACTAAAAGTTTTTGCCAAATACATTTTAAGTTGTTATCTAAGTTGATATTGTTATCTAAGTTAGTGAATGAGTTGCAAAACAAGCTCTTATAGGTTCTACGCGGATTTCTGTTTTGATAGAAAACTAACTTAACATTTTTGGAAATATTGGATTCCTACAAGTAATATCCTAACATCCTATACATCCTGTTGCTCCGACTATTAAACTTCCGCATAACAAGGAATGAAAAAAAGGAATCTATCTATATCATTTGTACTGTACTAATAAAGTAGTTGTCTTTCATTGCATTATTGGTTTTTTCCACACCTTATTGATTGCAACGAGTTCCAAATGAACTAGTTTTTAATTATTATTCTAATAATATTTCTAATTTATAATGTAACTTTATTGGAGTGAAAGCAATATATAACTATCAAAACCATGATATTGCAATAACTAGACTACGAGGGTTATATTACTATTATACTACAAGATACAATAATGTGAAATCCTTGATTATTGCACATAAAATTATAAGTATGTACAGACCCTATATTTTTTTATTTTATAGTCACTACAACAAAAGTTGTATATGTCCACACTTATTTTATGATACATATAAAAGTATCATTTTATTTACAAAGAATTAAAAAATAGTGACACAAATAAAAAGTGTGCAAATTACGATACATATTTGTGTTGTTAGATATACAATTAAATATAAGCGAAAAAGGCTAATAGGTCAACATGGATTGTGAGAGGATATATTGATGCTCTTAAATAATAAATCTTAGATGTTAATTATGATGATGATGATTAGATCCTTATGATTAGTGTATAAGCTAAAACTCTATTGTTAAGTGTGCGTTGATGAGATTAATCCTAAGATGGGTGACTTTTTGGAAAGTTGTAGTGTTAAATAATTATACTTTTTATATTTTCATGGTCTAAACACAATTATGTGTCGCCACTCTTGATACATGTATGTGTGAAGAGTTTTGTGATACATGTATTTGTCACCACTTTCGACATATATATGTG
>BQKN01000189.1:0-17535 GCA_022839385.1 Asparagus kiusianus
GTTCAACCATTTATCAAGAAATTACAAAATAAAAAATCTCAAAACTTATAAAATTTATTTACTAGAGAAAATATGTAAAGATTTAAGATTTTAACCATCTACATATTTAAATTAGGTACCTAACAAGTAAAAAAAAAACTTTTTATCTTATCATTCATTTCTTTATATTTAAATTTAAAGAAAAGATAAAGATAGTTGGATTATACTATGAAATATTTTCACCTCATAAATGACCTTCATAATTAAGGAGATAAATCACGTCATACATCATACATAAACATTTTAAAAGTGTGAGTTAAGAAAAATCTTTCTATGATCAATATTACCCTTGACTATTTAAATATTATATATATTCCAATCCTATCTTAAGTAATAATAAATAATAAATAATCTCTCTTTTACATATAAAGAGAAATTGGTAGTTTTCTATCCAAAACCTCACATCTCAAAACAAAAAAAAACATCTAATCATTTTTACTTATGCATTCACATCAAATTAAAACTACCTGTAATTAAAAATTCTATTAATCAAATAATTTTTAATCCTAATTAAATCATCACTATCTATAATTTAAAATTTTTTGTCCTAATAAATTCAAGGAAATCCTATTCAAAAATTAGGAACAACATTCTAAAAAATTTCAAAATAACCAATATCCCTTTAAAAATCAATATTGGCAAAAGAACCCTTGAAACTTAAAATTTACAAACAGACCCTAAAATTTTAAAAATTAGAAACAACCCCCATAATTGGAAATACTAAAACAACCCCCTTGAAAACTAGAAAATTTTTTGAAACAACTCCCTTTAAATCTAAAAATTGTAAACAGCCCCTAAAAAATGAAAATGTAAAATAATCACACAAAAATCCAATTATTATAAAAAAAGGGGAAAATATGAAATTGCGAACAAGCCTCCTAAATACAAAAATTTCAAACAAACCCTTCAAATTTTAAAAAGTACAGATAACAACGTGAAAACTTCAACAATTACATATATATGCATTCTTCCTTTATATGCAAAAATTACACACAATCTCCTAAAGGATCTAAAAAATACAAAAAACCCTTTAAAAATTGTGAATATTATAAAAAACCTTTTATTGGGGGTTTTCTACCAAACGTTTTTGGGGGTTAACGAGGATTCTCTGTTAAAATTTGGTAGGGGTGTTTTGGTCATTTGACCACGTATGAATTAACTATGTTAATTTTTAGGGTTTTTTGACAATACTTATTAAGGATTTAGTGAGTTTCAAAAATATTTGAAGTTTGGCGTCAAGCACCCAAACTTATTTGGGATTTAGTGAAAATTTGCCAATATATTTTCTACTTTTTATAGAGATGGTAGATAGACGGGTATAGAAAAAAACATAAACTGAACAAAAATATCAAAATATTTGACCATGTGTAATGCATGTGCATCTAACTAGTATATTCAAACTCTTGGAAAACATAGAAGAAGAGAAAGAGGCACTTCCATAAAAGATTGAAGCCCTCTGTGAGACGACTTAGCCTATTAAATTATTATTTTGGAGTAACATAATCAAATGTTAATCAAATTATTATTTAGTGGATATTGATGATTTATGTTGACAAGAGTGAATTTGCATAATTCACTAGAGCTATTGATTATAATTATATTTAGAGTAACTTATAAGTGTAAACTCCGCAGATATAACTTGGTGATTATGATCTAGTGAGTGACAAGTGAACTCAAATTCTTCCCATAAAAATTTTAGGGTAAATTGCAAATATATAGCTCTTCCTGTACCTCTTTTAGTTTTACTGTTGCCGATAAATCCACCTGTCTTTAGAGAAAGTGAAAATTATTTTTTGACAAATAGACTACTTGACGGTAAAAGATACTAAAAGTTTCCACTCCTAGTGCTATCTTTAGACATAGAACTACGAAGGGTTCATCTGCAATTGGGAAAGAGTACGAAGAGTCTATCTAGAATTAATTCAAAATAATTTATTTTAAAACTTTTGAGTTGTACCAAATACTTATCCATTCTGAACACATTTCATTATTCATGAAATTTTACTTGGACTTATTTATTCCTAAGTCCCATCAAACTTACATGTTTGATAAAAGATTCCGCTGGTATTCCTTTTGTCAAAGGATCAACAATCATATCTGTAGTAGGGATATAAGTCACTTTGACTTCTCTCTTTTCCACAATATCTCGAATATAGTGATACTGGATCTCAATATGTTTTCCTTTGGAGCTATTCGCACCACTATTGATTAAGCTAATTGTTGCTTGATTATCACAATAAATATCAATAGGTCCTTCCAACAAATTGAGATCAAGATCAATCAAAAACCGTCTTATCCAGACAGCATGTGTAGTTGCCATACTGCAAGCTATATATTCAGCTTCTTGCGTATATCTAGCAACACACTCTTGTTTCTTGCTACTCCAAGAAACAGCTCCTCCTCCAAAGATAAATAAGTGTCACGAAGTGGATTTTCCATCATCTTTATCACCTCCGAAATCAGCATCGGAATAACCGAGGAGTTCAAGCGAATCAGCTTGATAAACTAATCTATGAGTCAATGTACCTCTGATATACTTCATAATCCTTTTAACAGCTTCCCAATGTGCTGGTCCTGGATTACTTTGATATCTACTGACTAGACTCACAGCATAAGCTATATCAGGTCTGGTGCACAACATTGCATACATCAAGCTTCCAATTGCTTGAGCATAAGGAACATCTAATGGCTTCTGCCCCTCTCCAGGGCTTTGCTCTTTACATAATCTCTTTCCCATAACCAACGGAGTTGGTGCCGGATTGGAATTCTCCATTCCAAACCTTTTAAGAACTGATCTTAAATATTTTTCTTGGTTTAAACTTAGCATTCTAGACTTTCTATCTCGAATTATTTGAATTCCAAGAATGTATGATGCATCTCTCATATCTTTCATCTCAAACTTTTCGCTGAGATCAGCCTTGGTTTTATTCAACATTTCTATGTCATTTCCAGCGAGCAATATATCATCCACATATAAGGATAATATAGTAAACTTGCTCCCACTTTTCAAGACATATACACAATTATCTAATTTATTTTGAGTAAAACTAAGTTTAGTAACTGCATCATGAAATTTGAGATACCATTGTCTAGAAGACTGTTTTAAACCATATAGAGATTTTATTAATTTGTAAACTTTATGTTCCTGTTCTTTCACCTGAAAACCTTCAGGTTGTTGCATATATATTACTTCTTTCAACTCTTCGTTAAAGAATGCAGTTTTAACATCCATTTGGAATAACTCCAAATCAAAATATGCAACAATAGCCAAAATTATTCTAATGGATGCAAATTTAGCTACAGGAGAATATGTCTCCTGAAAATCTATTCCTGTCTTCTGGTTATAACATTTGGCAACTAACCGTGCTTTGAATTTATCAATAGATCCATCAACACAATATTTCTTTTTGAGCACCCATTTGCATCCTATGGCTTTTCTATTTTCTGGTAGAACACATAACTCCCATACCTTGTTCTTTTCTATGGAATCAAGTTCTTCTCTCATAGATTCTAGCCATAAAGCTGATTCATGTGATTTCATCGCATCAGAAAAGGTTAAGGGATCTTGTTCTTCTATATTTGTATCTATAGAAAAACAGGATGACTCACATGAATACAAATAGTAATCATCCATCCATGAAGGTTGTGTTTCTTGGCCTTTTGTTGCCTACAACCGGTTGATTAGGTACATTATTTTCCATAAGTATTTTATCATTTTCAAGGTTAGGTTCATTCACAATATCAGGGTCATTAGTGGGAACAACACTGTAATAATCATCATCTATTACAGTTAGAGGTTCTGTTTCCTCTTGAACTTGTTCCTCTTCCTCTAGATTCTCTAGAAATGTAGCATCTCTGTTTTCAATGACTCCTTTTTCTTTATTGTAGAACTTATAACCTTTTGACTTTTTTGAATACCCTATGAATCTACACTTTATTGTTTTAAAATCCAACTTATCTCTAAGTTGACATGGAATGAGAACATGGGCTATAGATCCCCACTTCCCGAGATGACTCAAATTAGGTTTCCTCCCATTCCATAATTCATAAGGTGTAGATATAACTGATTTTGTGGGAATTCTATATAAAATGTAGTTTGCAGTTAACAATGCTTCTCCCCAAAAGTTTTTAGAAAGACCAGAATGAGACAACATGCATCTAACTACATTAAGTAATGTTCTGTTTTTTCTTTTAGCAACACCATTCTGTTGTGGCGTATACGGTATTGTTGTATGCTTTTTAATTCCTTGCTGAATACAATAACTCTCAAATTCTTTAGAATTATATTCTCCACCTCTATCAGTTCTCAGAATTTTGATTTTCAATCCAAGTTGGTTTTCAACTTCTGTCTTATATCTCTTAAAGCAGTCAAAAGCTTCTAATTTTCTGGATATAAGATAGACGTGTGCAAACTTAGAATAATCATCTATAAAAATAATAAAATATTCTTTATTACTATGAGTTTTGACACTTAGGGGACCACAAATATCCGAGTGTATCAATCCTAAAAGTTCATTGGCTCTATGTCCGCCAACAAAAGGTTTTCTAGTCATTTTACCAGTTAAACAATGTTCACATGGTGGCAATTGAACATTAGATAGTGCAGGAAGAAAGTTCATTCTGATAATTTCTTTCATTTTTAAAATACTAGCAAGTCCTAATCTAGAATGCCATAATTCAAATTCAAAAATATAACAAGACAAGTAGTTCAAATTCGAAATTTTATTATCAGAATTATTGCAAACTACTGGAAGAATGCATAATTCATGCTCAGGCACATATTTACCCATAGCATACACTTTATTATTCTTGCCTATAGAAACCTTGTTATTATAGAACCTCACTTCCAGTCCTTTCTTCGTCAAGCTAGGAACAGAGATCAGATTGCGTCTAATTCCTGGCGTATAGAAAACATCTTTGAGGACAAGAATGCTGTCCCCAAGATCCAATCTATACGAACCAATACCTTCTACATCGAGATAGGTATTATTTTCCATATAGATTCTCTATTCTCCTTTCTTCAGCTCGGTGAATTCTACGACTCCATTCTTGTCCTTTGTGATATGCCTAGTCGCACCGGAGTCGATCCACCAACCACTGATATCCGTCATCACGGCATTACATTCCGTCACACCGACGAATTATCTTTTGCTAGTGCCCCCTTGTTCTGGATGCTTATAGCCTCCCTTATTCTCCTGCTTTTCACCTTGTGGGCAATTGGGTTTGAAATGCCCGATATTATGTCCGCCAGAGGCAATGTCCGTCATCAGTGACAATCATTTTATTTATATGCTCTACGATATTATCTCCCTCTTGCATAGGACAAGAATTATACTTATGCAAGAGGAGTTGAATGTTAACTTCAGAAGCAGTGTCGTATTTTTCTTTTATTGCATTCCACATGTCCATGGAAGTCTTATAAGTTTCAAAAACTTTGATTAAGTTATCTTCCATGAACATGAGCATAAGACTTTTCGCCTTTTTATCTTTTGACTTCCACTGTTCAAACCATTTCTTTTCTTCAGGTGTAGATTTATCAGTAAGGGTTGGAGCAGTGGTTTCGATTATATCATCAACGTTGTCATGAATAAGAGCATATCCTATTTTTCTATGCCACATATCATAATTACTGCCATTAAATTTGTTAATTTTGCCTAGTTCTGATAGAACGAGTTTACTAGCCATTCGGTAAAGAACTAAAACTAAATTCAATTTTAAATATTTGTATAAGATTGATATTTTGACAATAATACTAAAATATAATAAAACTAAATAAATTAAAATGAACCTGATTCTTGTGAGTTGAGAAATGAAGCTGCAATTAAAGAGAGGCCATCACTTAGAGGTGTTGACCGAAGAATCTGTTGTCGAAGTTTCGACGTCGTTGCTGACTGGATTCGAGATTATCAACTTGGAACAGCCGGGCCAGCAAACAATCACAATACTCAAGGCCTAACAAGAAGGCCCAATATATGTTAATGCAGATGTATGCTTTGAGCTCACGTGCTTTAATGAGAGAGAGCCTTGACGATGTGTTAATAGGACATTTGTAGGACCAATGAACAATAGGGATGTAGGCTGCTAGTTGGATGTAGACATGTGCGTGTAGGTTAGGCTTGTAGGTGTAGGCCTGTGGCTAGGCTATGAACAAAGAGTAGGACCGAAAAATAAAAGGGAGTAGGCTATGAACAACAGTTTTGAAACAACAGAGAGTAGCTAGCTTTAACTTTGAATAGGTTGTCTTTTAACCGAAATATATAGGGTAGGCTTCCTTCTCTTCTTCAAAAATGTTGCTGCTGGTTCTTCTTTTTCAACCGAACTTTTCTTCTTCTTCAACAATGGTCTGGACCGATGACCTTCAACTAAACTCGGCTTCTCTCTCTTCTCAAAAAAAATTTTCAAACTCGAGCTCAACCGATGGCCTCCGATCACCTTCAGTCGTCGACGTCGCAGCTCTGTACTCTGATACCAGTGATAGAAAAACAGAGAAGAAGAAAGAGGATTTCTGAGGGGCTTCGGTAATGGGTAAGTGGGTTTTCTTTTGATTTTCGTTGTATTTTCTCAAGGAGAATGATCCTCCTTATATAGGGGCTTAACCCATCATCTCTACCCCTCAGATCCGCCATCATGAGAGATTTTCTCTCAACCACCATTGATTCACGTTCTCCACCATTCTCTCAACAGAGAAACAGTGGTTGATTTGGTCATCAATGACCAAGTCAAGGTAACAATGCAAACTCAAGAAGGCCATGCGAACTTTTGAGCTGTACCAAACACTCTTCCATTATGAACGCAATGCAAAACTAAACAAGGCCATGCGATCGATGACTGATGAATTAAACTCTACGGACCTAAAGAACTTAGAAGCTTTAGAGCAATTACATAAGCTCGTGAAGATAATTTCCTTACAAAATCATACAATATCTTGACAAAAAATGGTTCTCTCGAAGCGGGACCCATCCAACTGTGCATTGCTTGCGCACCAATCATATTGTATCTTATTCAATGTTGTCACCGTCTAAGACTTTCTAAACTTGTACGTTTAATTAATACGACAATTTCTCAAGGCGGCCAAGTCAAATTTAGACCATGGAAATTGCAAAGCGGTTGCTTGACATAAGTCGCCTTTCTATTTTTTTGAAAAGGGAAATTTGGTAGTGGTCCCTCTTATCTGCAATAATTTCACAGTAGTCAATTAATTAAATCTTTGGCGTTGCTCATAAGTCCTTCATATCGTACGGGGTCTTGCAATTTGACCGCTCAATGACCAAAATGCCCTTTAGTTTATGTTTCCCACAAAACCCTCTTTTTCCAAATAACTAAATATATTAGATGTGCAGTATTTTGCTCATTGAGGACCAAATTGCGAGACCCTTTAGTATATGAGTGACGCATGAGCAATTTCAGATATTCAAGGGATTAAGAAATTGTTGAAGATGTGAGGGACTAATATCTGAATAAAGTTTTTTTATAAGGAAGAAAGATTTTGAACTTACATCGTGATTCAACGAGGAAGGAAACAGACCGCGTCTGGATAAAAAAGCTCCTGTGGACGGCACGCCTTAGAAAATCACAAGGCGATGCAGGATGGTGACACAAGTCTTACTCAGAATGTACAAAATGAAAAAGTTGCATATATTAGTTATTACTAGTTGAGATGCACGTGCATTGCACGTGATTGAATATCATGATTATTTAAATTTGTAAAAATAAAATAAAAATAAAAAAATAAAGTTTTTTGCCGGATTGATCATCAACTCATGAATGATCTCTCTTTCAAATGAAATATTATCATTATTTCCTTCAACTCAGATTATCGCCATATAATCTACTATTTATGAGTTATAAACACATTGATCGAGTACAATATCTTTGTTTATTAGTATCCTAAGTCTTTAAAAGATGTGTGATCATTCAATTCACAAAGGAATTTTGCATATGAATTTATTTGCAATATGTCCATTAAACATTTAGTTGTGATTTGACTCATATTCACATTAACTTTTAGTTGTGGTTTCACTCATATTTAGATTGTCTAATATTCTTATTTAATTTTATAGCTAATTGTAAGTATCATAGAAGTAAAACTGAAAGTATGAATGATTATTTTCTTACAAAATTAGAGCAGAGAGATTATGATATATTTTGCCATGTGCTCTAAATATAATTTTTTTCTTTGATGCAAAGTCTCTATCAAATCTTGCCCCACTTGACTGAGGTAACTATATTGTATATGAGGCATATACAATAGTCTCGTGTATTTTCTGGTTCTAACTACAAAATATATAAGAGTGGTAGTCCCGTGTATTTTCTGACTTTAATTACTTTTATAATTAATGTTCGCTGATTACACGGACTATTAGTCCCGTGTATTTTAAAGATAATTTTTTTTTTTTGCAAAATCGACCTCTTTTATGCCGGTCTTGATGGTGTGGAAAAAAAGAGGTCAGTTTTGTTACTTATTATGTAAAACAATCAATTTTGCTAATATTTTTAAAAAGTAATTTTTTTAAAAATTCTCCTAAAATAAATTGTTAATTCAAAATATGAAATGGGCGAAAAGATGTAAACATTATGGTGATTAATTGACCCATAAATAAGAAAAAATAACAATTGAAATAAAAGTATATTTAAATTGAATCTAACATGACACTTCACATAATAAAGCATGAAATGGATCTAAGAAATTATTAAAAAAGAATTAAATAAACTAATTTAAAAAATATGAGATCAGGGGATAGAGGGAGAGAAGACCTCACCGACATAAATTCTATTTCTCTCCAAACATGACAGCGAAATTGGCGAGGCATGAACGAGGAGAAAAGTGAATAGAATAGGTGACAAAGTGGGCATGCTTATATAATTAGGTTATTAAGATACCCATCCTGAAATTTTAAATACATACATATTAATCCCTAACATATTTGTAATTGCTCATTTACAATGATATTACTATTCAGTATTAAATCAATTTTATTATATAAGATTATATGACCCTTTTTTAATAAATTATAAAGTATATATATGGAATCCTCGATGCTTATAGCCAGTAATTGGGCTCCACAAAATAGGTTAAATTTACATGGTAGTTTGCTATTGATATTGATGGTATATCGTTACCCTCCCTCTTTATCTTATTATTCACGCTTTTCTGATGTAAGTTCTATTTTGCTAATCACTCAATTGGTTATATTTAATTTTTATAATATCAGAGGTTAAAATATTCTCTTTTATTTAAAAAGTATTAACATGATTTTCTTAAAAAATATATACATATAGTAACAATAATATATACTTCAGTTCAACTCAAACATTGGCTTGAAGTCATTTAGAGTAAGGTCCTTTATACGCTAAAATGGTGATATAGTGATTACAATCCAAAAGTAAAAGAAGAAATTTCTACAAAAGAAAAGTCATTTAATATATCAAATTAATAACTAATTTATAAAATATACATGGATAGTACGGATAGCTATAGAAAGTAAGATATATATCTTCATAAAAATTCCATAGTGAGTTACCAACTACAATCATCCTAATTTAAACATAAATAATTATTATTTTAGTTACTAATTTGATACGTGAAACTATAAAATAAATCTCAAGCAAAAAATAGGAATTGAGATTGTATTATCCTGTAGGTAAATAAAAAAATGTTGTTAGAGCTCCTATTTATATTAAATTTAAAAGTAAGAATTTAAATTATTACGCCAACTATTAGTTCATATAAGAAAGTAAAATAATCTATGGTCTATATACCTTTATAGTTAATCAATCAAACATATTAAAATTATGATGACCACAGTCTAAATTATATGGTGGGTACACATTAAATATAATTTATAAAAATAGTCCATTAAAGTCAAAATCCTTTTGACTACTATATAGATTGTTCAAATGTTTTTACATATATAAACTATATTGCTTAGGAATAGTGATATGCATACTTAACTATGACGCAATAAATCTCAAAAACGACTTACTCTTCAATATCATTATTAATTAACGTATCTATGCATTACACTAAAAACACAATAAAAAATTATAAAACTACAAAATAAATACACTTGAAAGTTTTAAAAATAGTAAAAAACATCCTAAATTTTTGTAATTTATAATTACACAAAACTATCAGACATTACATTGAAATCAAGGAACTACAAAAAATCATTGAAAAATTTTAAACATTGGAGGGATAGTTTGCAATATAGTAAACTTTAATGGTGTTTTTTATAAATTTCAAATTTAATAGATTTTTATTTAGTTATGTTCTTTTTAAAAAAATTGTAGGTAATATTGATCAAGAAATTTTTTTTCTAAACCTATACTTTTAAAGGAAGTATGATATTTTTTATTAATTTTTAATTTTCTAGGGATTTTTAGTAATTTTGTATATTCAATTTAGTGGCTATAGGTTAGAAATTCTTATGGCGTTTTTATAAATTATGAATATTAGGGGTTTTTTTTGCTATTTTTTAAACCTATAGGCCTTTTCTACAGATTGTAAATTGTTTATAGATTATTTATAATTCCTATGTATTCAATTTACTAAAACTTATAGGCCTTTACTATAGATTATAAATTGTTTATAGATTAATTCCTATGTATTCAATTTACTAATGAGTTTGAAATTTTCAGGGTGTTTTTTTGTAAAATTTGAATTTTAAGTGTTTGTTTGTAATTTTTAAAACTTTAAGGGTATTTTTTATAAATCATAAATTATGTAGGGGATATTTGTAACTCATATATTTTCAATGTATTGTTAGGTTGTAAATTAACAGGATTTTTATAAATTTTATAATTTTGAGGGTTTTTTTTTACAATTTGTAAAAAGTTTATATTGTTTATTGCAAATTCTATAAATTTTCAAGGGTTGTTTGTATTATTTGTTTGAAACTTTTAAGGTGTTTTTCACAATTTTTTAATTTTTAAGGCTATTTTTGCATTTTTCAAAACTTACAATATACCTTCTCCAAAATTAAAAAAAACTTTTAATTTTTAGCAAGCATATACTTTTCAGATTTCTCACTGAATTGAAATACGTAAAATTTATATTTTTAAAGACATTTTAATAAAATTTTGATTTTGTAGGGGTGTTTTTGTAATTTAAAAAACTTAGAGGATATTTTTTATAAAATCTAAAAACTTTTAGGTGCTGGCTAGCATATATTTTTTAGATTTCTCTACGAATTAAAATAAGCAAATAATTTGAGTTATATCAAACGTATTTTCTTTATCCAATAACACGTTAAGTCTCATTATGAATGAGATAAATTATTTAATTACCAATTCAAAGAAGATAGGATAATTAGATAGAATCATTAGAATATATTAGGATAATAATATAATATTCAAAAAAAGTTAAGGGTAATATTGACCATGAAAAGATTTTTTGAAACTCGTACTTTTAAAGAGAATATAACTAGTTTTTATGCACGTGCATTGCATGTGGTTAAATATCATAATTATTTATTTTTAATTTGTTTCCTTACTAAAATTTATTCTTCAATTTTAATTTGATAGTTTTTACTCACTTATGTCTCTAAAATTTAATATTGTGATTATGTATGTTCTTTAATGTTTGTTTGAATGGGCTACACCCAATTTTAAGTTTCATGTTGATAATTGAATTGACATGAAACCATCGTGAAGTCAATTTGAATATTATGTTATTTGGATCGATATGAAAGAAAGCTTTGCCTATAGAAGTATAATGTTTTAAAAGTAAAAAATACTTAAAAATATCATTATAATAGCAAGAGGAATAATTAAAGCCAATAAGACGATTGATTAGAAGTGGCTAAAATGACACAAAAAAGAATATAGATTTTATTCCTAATCATTGATAGACTTCATCAAAAATCATAAACTAAATATTAATGCTAACTCTATTATATTTTTATATGATAAAACGTCTACAAAATAAGTATATAAAAATATTTAAAAATTCGTGAAAATCTCGATATTCCTAATTGTACTAAAAAATTAGGTAATTCTATAAAATATTAAGAAAATATTATCTTTTATTCATTCTATTTCATTTTTTATTAAGCCGAGATCAAGCCTTCTTTACTTTTATCTTTTTCTAGGGTAATTTTGGAGTGGTGTCTTCATCATCTACGTTAATTGTAACATCAAGGTGTAACATCAAGGTGGACCGGAATTTCTCATGCTATCATCTTTCCCTAGGCTCATTTATCTTTTATCGTCTCATCTAACTTTACAAGTACTTTGAATGAGAACAAATGTTAATGAGAACAAATGTTAATTTCACATATATGATAATTTTTCTGTGTTTCTAATTCATTATTTAAGTTAAGTTAGGATTGACTTATTTTTTCTTTGCAATGAATTCTTGTATTGTGCATCTAATAAAAGTTTCTACCGTGTCAAACAATGTTACCTTTGCAATTTCCTAAGTCATCAGAGATTCTATAACATTTATCATTTGGACACTCGTTATTGACATCTATATCTACCTTCTTATTGCAGCCTTTGCAAGCGTAAACCATAACTCAAGTATACTATAATAGACAGTTATTTTTGCATTGAATGTGTAATAGAGTATTTGTATATTGGTAAACTTTTTTCTTAAGTTATGATAAGTAAGTATCATATGTATATATTTTGTCCACTATAGTGATTTCCTACATTTTGTCTGGCTTGTTAAGCGAGTATTATGTGGATACATTTTGTCAATGATTTTCTTCCTCTTATCAGGTTTGTTATATCTCATAATATAGTTGATAAATACCTTCGCATTAGTTGCTATTGCAATGTTATCTATATTTAATTATATAATAAGTTTATGATTCCTTTAGTATTTGAAGAATAAAATATAAAATTTTATAAGACTTACTAATATTTCTTGTATCTTTTATGAAAAATACTTCTTGATTGGAAAAAGTTATTTAATATGTTCACTAATGGGAAACCAGTTGGAGCTTTTTTGATAGGTATCTCTCTTGTTAATATCAATTCAAGTGATTTATGTAAGTTTATGAATTTTGGGTTAATTTCATTCACTTTTCCATTTAAAATATGAAATAGTTAGATCCTTTTGAAGGATATCTCTGAACCTTTGAATAATTTCTCCATACATAACTCATTGTATTTCTTTCACCCTATGAATATTATTAACATTAGAGAATAACTTTTTACCCTGTGAATATTACTAACATTAGAGAATAATATTTATAAAATATAATCAATTAATGCTAAGCTATTATATTACAGTCTTTTATCAATTTTAAGTGATTTAGTCTTCTATTAATTAATGCTACCTCTGTATTTTTGATACGCCAACTTAAGAGTAAAGTTACATGCAATTACTTTTATTTAGACAATGATATTAAATTTTAATCTATCAATATATTTTTCAAATTTCATGTTTTTTTAGAATTTTAAATGAGGATGGTTCTATAATTTTTTGAAACTTTGAGGGTGTTAATTGCAAATATTAAAATTTAGGGGGCTACTACTAATTTCTAGATTTTAAGTTTGTTGTTTTATGTTTTGAAAAGTCAGGATGTTTTGTGTAATTTTAAACTATTGAGGGTGTTTTGTGTAATTTTTAAAACTTTTTAGTTTTTGATAATAATTCATGTATTATCTTTCTCTATCATCCATGAGGCTTAATTAATGTGACAAAGAGCTTTTTACGGTGGAGAAAAGAGAATTTATGTTCAAGTTTGATGGTTGCTATAGCTTTTCAAGTGGTGGAAAATAATCTCTAATCATTGGTAGACAATTGTCCTACATTATGTATAATCAAGTCAATATCTCAAGATAATTAGATGCCCAACTCGGTCGACTCGACACGCCAACATCTTGCGATGATGACTCAAAAGGCGTCACATATCGATGATCCAAAAGGCGTCACATGTCGACAACTCAAAATGTGTTACGTGTCATCCCCTGGCTAAGTCAACTGCTTAATCACTCTACTCGGCCAGCTCATCGGCTGACACCTTGCTAGGGAGACTCAAAAGGTGGTACTTCTCGACCAACAGACAAGTAGAAAGGCAACAAAATGCCTCGAGCCCCCTCTTGTGCATCGATGACCCATCACCTCGCAATAAATACTATTAAATGCATTATGAGCGTCATCATTCCTCTGTCCCCAATAATATTTATAACACATCGGACCACGTCGGCACCGCACACCCCCTATCACTTCACATTAAACACCAAAGTGACATCTCATCCACTCATCGGCTGACACCTGTAAAGCTGAGGCTAACGTGGCCGCCATCTCATACTAGGCCGAAATTATTCTTCTACCCTCCTACCCCTATTATAAAAAGAGGTACTATTTTCAATTACAGGGTAAGCTTTGACTACTACTCTCTAAGCTTAAGAACTACTTCAATTCCTTTTACTTTTCCACTCAAGCAGATCACTGACTTAATTATCGGAGGAACAACCAGGGATTCAAACCCCGCCCTCTTACAATTTGTTACTTGTGTAGGGAACAATAGGTTGTTCAAGAATCAAACATTCAGAGAGTTAGATGACCTCCTTCAACTCAATCACTCCCTTATTTGACTATGTGATTTCATACATCAACAATGGTAATCCCTAGAAATCATCTATGTTGTTCGCAAGTTTTGAGGGTGTTTTCTATAATTAAAACTTTTGAGGGTGTTTTCATAATTTTTGAAATACTAAGGATGTTAATTATAAATTTTAAATTCTTCAGAGAGGATACTATTAATTTCCAAATTTCATGTTTGTTATTTTAAGTTTTGATATTTGATGGTTTCTTTGTGTAATTTTGAATATTTAAGAGTATTTTGTGTAATTTTTGAATTTTTTAGGTTTTTTATTATTGTTGTAATATTTTATGTAACTTATTAATCTTTTTTTTAAATTATTGAACTATAGGTAATTCACGTGGGATTAAGATATGATATAATTATGATTATGATAGATTAAGATTTAAATAAAATATTTTAAAAAGTGAAGGGTAATATTGACCAATAAAAGATTTTTCCGAACTCGTGCTTTTAAAGGAAGTATGATAAACTTTTAAAGGTGTTTCTATAAATTTTAAAATGTTGAGGATGTTAATTATAAATTTAAAATTCTTCAGAGGATACTGTTAATTTTTAAATTTCATGTTTGTTAATTTAAGTTTTGATATGTGATGATGTTTTGTGTAATTTTGAATATTTGAGAGTATTTTGCATAAATTTTAAAACTTTTTGGGTTTTTATTATTGTTATAATATTTTATGTAACTTATTAATCTTATTTTTTTTAAATTATTGAGCTATAGGTAATTCACGTGGGATTAAGATAGGATATAATCATGATTATGATAGATTAAGATTTAAATAAAATATTTTAAAAAGTGAAGGGTAATATTGACTAAGGAAAGATTTTTCCGAACTCGTGCTTTTAAAGGAAGTATGATTGAGGGGATTTCATGAAACCCGTGGTAATTTTGGACATTTTTCAATTAACCACCAACATTTTGAAAATGTCACTTAGGCCTAGTAAGTTCAGAAAATCTAGAAAACTTGCAAAATATTTACTTTGTTCACTTAGCTGCCATGTGCTGAGACAAACCCGGGGCCCAATAGAGCAATATCCTAATGATTAGTAGAGTAGAAGTATAAAATGAACACACAGATTTACATAAAAAACCCTCTAAATGAATTTGGGGTAAAAACCACAGGCAAGGATAAAAGAATCCACAATGAGAAAAATTTAGGAGTTATAATCTCTCTTTCTAAGGAGAAACTCTCTCTATTTTTCTCTCTTTCTCTCTCCCTTTCTCTTGTTTACTCTTAATTGTAGACACTGGGATGATCAGAACTTAACGCTGGGAAGAGCTATATATAGGTGAGTTTGTGATAGATGCGCACTGTTGCTACAGTAACATTTACCGGGTCTATGGTTGGTGATTACTGTAGCGGGGTAGGTGTTTATTGTTAACACAGTAACTTCCCATCAATCTCTTACTTGAAGATTTAATTGAGTATCAATTATTTCTTCACACAATTCTTTCTATCTTGCCATCTTCATGTTGCTCACATCTTTGACAGATCATAAGAGAATCGGCACTAAATAAATTTATCAGTATTGACTGCTTTTGTCAAAAAATCTGTTAGGTTGTCTTTTGGTGTGAATTTTCTGCATATCCACTGTTCAATCTTTCACTTTCTCACGAACAAAGTGGTACTAAACTCGAATGTGTTTAGTCTTTGAATGAAAGACTGAATTTCTTGTCAAATGTAAATCACTCTGACTGTTCCAAAATAGAGAAATCTTCTTTTGTTCATATCCGAGTTCCTCCAGCATCATGTTCAACCATATCACCTATTTACTAGCTTGTGTAGCTGTTACATATTCTGCTTTTGTTATTGAAGTAGCCACAACTGACTGTAGTTTTAAAATCCAGCTTATAGCTACGGCAGCAAGTGTAAACACAAAATCTGTTATGGATTTGCTATTATCGTGATCACCTGTATAATTAGAATTAACATATCCATTGACAAAAACATTTGATCTCCTATAACATAATACAACATTTGAGGTTCTATTAATGTATCTTAGGATCCTCTTTACAGCATTCCAATGCTCTTTACCGTGATTTGTGATGTATCAATTAATCACTCACACTGCTTGTGCAATGTCTGGTCTTGTACAAATCATAGTAAACATTAGACTTCCCACTACTGATGCATATGGTACTCGAGACATATTCATCCTCTCATCTTCACTGCTAGGACTCATACTAGAGGATAACTTGAAATTGACAAAAAATGGGGGTAGAAATTAACTTACAATCTTGCATGTTAAAGCACCACAAGATTTTCTTAAAATAATTCTTTTGAGAAAACCAAATCTTTCTGTTAATTCTGTCTTGGTAAATTTACATCCCTAGAATCTTATTTGCAGATCTTAAATACGTTATTTCAAATTCTCTAGCCAACTGTGTGTGACGCCACTGGGTTCACGCAAGACTATAATCCAAGAAGAAACCAAGAATGTCAAACCTGTCATGCACCACACCGTACAATAACATATTTTACCATCACAATTACTCTCTCTCTAGTAGAGTAAAATAACAGGTGTAGATACAAAAGCAAGTAAAAGATAATACAAGAGTCAACTGATGAAATAATAGAGATCAAATTAATATTTCATCATCTAACATAATGAAGTACAAGTCAATGTCTGAAATGAATAAACTGGAACTTCTCAACAAGTCTCAAATACAAATGTATGAATAAAAGAAAATAGGGCACACAACCTTTACAACTTGTAGAATAAACTCTCAAACGTCTAACAAAAGTCTACAGTGGAGTTCAAAAGAAAAAAAAATATAACTAGAATAAACGGCTGAAGCTAAAGTGCATCGCCATCAACCTGCGACTCTCCGGGCTCCTGGCTCGTTACTGAAAGGGGGAGGGACAACGAGCGTCAAAGCGCTAGCGAGCAACATCACAACCAACCCCAAGGGAAAGGGCTCGTTGTATATAAAAAA
>BQKN01000189.1:42535-71731 GCA_022839385.1 Asparagus kiusianus
AGCGAAATAATCCAAACAAGGAAACTCTCATGAATATACCATGTAGCTCAAATTGTAAATACCTATGTATAAGAGGATTTTAGTATTTAGAAAATTACAACACGAGCATAGGTACGTCGAGTGAAATAATCCAAACAAGGAAACCCTCATATATATACCTTGTATCTCAAAGTGTAAATCCCTAAATACCAAACCCAAAATCTAATACATGAATAGCAATAAAAGAAGACAACCTCATCTTAGAACTTAGATACCAGGTCATATCACAACCTATATAAGTGTCATGTTCAGCCTATGCAAGTATAGGTGTGAATTTCAAGGTCTAAACTGATGTCCAACACATGAACTAAAACTACATGTAATGAATGCCCATCACATGGACTGCATATGAGAGTTGCCCAATACATGGACTCAATGTGACAAATGTCCAACACATGGACTGCACATCATGATAGCCCAACACATGGACTAGATGAAATATATGAAAGATGCATATATCCTAATGCCTCACGTGTCTCGGTATGCAACCCTAAACTTGTGTCTCCAAATCATCTCACGTGTAGCGATACAAAATAAACCTAAATTTTGAATATCAGGTATTCGAGGTGACTCCTCGTTCATATTAAAGTATGCAACTACAATAAACATGCATAAACAGTCTTAGTTAAACTGAAACAACTCAAACAGATCCAACCCGAGGAAAACAAGAAACATTCCTCGTCAATCGACTCATAGGTCGACTGGGATTGGTCGACTCATTGGTTGACCAGACAGAACAGAAGAAAATAAAGAAGGCTGGAAATTTCTCGTTAGTCGACTCATTGGTCGACTCATTAGTCGACTCATAAGTCGGCGGCTAAGTCGACTCATTGGTCGACTGAGCAGAAACTTCCTAGTTTTCTGTTTTCGTTGATTTTCTGCAAAAATTTAAATCTAAAGTTTCTCTTCATTATTTCCAGCAATTGTAAACATGATTCCTACATATATATGTACCAAACTGAAATGAAAATTTACGTATGATTACTTACACAAAACCCTAAATATATTTTTCCATATTTAAAACGCATTAAAATCAATAAATCACATGAAACTCAAGTTTAAACAAATTCCAGATCTGGATCTACATTTACAAAATTGTTGGTGAGTTTTTACTAAACTGAAAATATAGATCTTTCTGCTCATAATATAAAGTATCTATCTTTATGCACAAAATACGTTTTAGACTCAAGAAAACGAAATAAAACTCAAAGAAAAACTATACAAACAGTGGGTGAGAGCTGGGCGAGATGTTACTCGCCTTTGGTATGCTAGAAAAACTCTTGAAATCCGAGAGAGAAAGATCCCCTTCGCTACACTTTGCCAAAACCCGCTGAAATTCTTCCGAAAATCCCCAAAAATTTCAAACAACGAAGCTAGGGTTTTAGGGGAGAGAGGGGGCTAGGGTTTTTTGATAACTGATGGGTTTTAGGATTGGTTTCGGGTAGGAGAGATTTTTATATAAGTGGTCAAACCCGAAATAAAACCAAACCAATCCGCAAATAAAGAGAAAAACTAGAAATCATCCCGTCAGTCGACTCATTGGTCAACTCATAAGTCGACTGAGCAGACATTTTCCAGATTCGTGCATGTTTTGCTAATTTGTCAAAGCCAATGCATAAAACTCTATAAAAATACACTCATACATATCTGATAACTTGTTATCTAGTATATCAATGACCTTAAGTCATTTACCACAATAGAATTATCTATCACCAATAATTCACATATACTTCTAACAAAAATACGGGGTTTTACACTATGCCTTTAATTTTTTGAGACGATCTTTGTTGGGGCCTGTAACCAACATATCCTCAGCATACAATAATAAGATGACAAAGTTATTTTTACCAAACCTCTTGAAATATGTATAAGGGTCTGAATTAAGTCTGTTATATTCAAGGCTCATGATGAATGAATCAAATCTCTTGTACCAACACTTTGGTGCCTGCTTTAGACTGTACAGAGATTTATTCAATCTACGAACCAAGTTCTCTTTTTTTTGAAACCTTCTGGTTGGATCATATAAAATTCTTCTTTAAAAATCTCCATGAAGAAATTTTGTTTTCACATTTAGCTGCTCTAGATGTAAGTTAAATATAGCGCTCATAGTCAGGACTATTCGAACTATTGTAAGTCGAACTACAGGAGAATATATTTTAGTGAAGTCAGTACCTTCTTTCTAAGCATATCCTTTTATTACCAATCTAGCATGATATCACTCTACTTGATCATCTCTATTTTGCTTGATGTTGTAGACTCATTTATTTTTAATAGCATACCTTCCTTATGGTAGTGACATAAGTACCCGAGTTTTATTCTTATGGAGAGCTTCAATTTCTTTCTACATTGCTGTCATCCATAAAGATGCATATGTGTTGTTTATACATTCATGGAAAGTTGATGGCTCTCTATCCTCTATTAGAAGATAGTATGCAATATGACTTTCTGTAATATACTTTGAGTGTCAAGTCGATGGTCTTCTCTCACGAGTTGGCCTTCAAATTTTTGGAGCATCGGACTCGACTAGTTCTTGTACATCATGCTTTGGTGTTCCTTCAGAAAAATTTAGATCATTTTCTACTTGAGCAGCTATAGTCTCTGAGTTCTTCCTTAAACAGCTTTCTTTCTCTTCACTTTGTAGTTGGTTCTCTACAAAGATAACATCTCTACTGATGATAACATTACGGGTAGTGGGATCCCATAAGCGATACCCCTTTACTCCGTCAGCATACCCCGAGAATATGTATTTTCTGGATTTTGAATCTAGCTTTGTAATTTCTTAGGCATTGTATATTATGTACACTGGACTTCCAAATATATGGAGATTGGAATAATCTACCATGGGTATGAATTTCACTAGAGCCACGTTCCGTTGATTTTTCTTTCGTCATCGATAAGGCCTCCGCTTGTTATGAACTTGTCTGCCTATTTTTTTATTCTTGCACCGATTTTCTTCCTCCAGAACGGCTGCTACAATGTCGTCGAAGACTAGATAGTCCATAAGGACGTTGTTTGTTAGATTGATGATGAGTTGATCATACGAATTAGGTAGACTTTGAAATAGAAGCTCTGTACGCTCATTTACACCGATTGTATGTCCCAATGTTGTGAGTTGGAGAATAGTGTATTTAGGATATTGATGTGGTCGGTCATCAATGTAGATTCTATCATCCTTAGAGTGTAAAGTCTTCTTTTTAAGAAGATTTTATTGTGCAGGAATTTGACCTCATATAGCTTTGTTAGAATATTCCAGATCTCCTTTGTTTTATTCTTCTCTTCTATGCTTGATAGCACCCCATCTGCTAATGCCAGATAGAGATTGGCAATAACATTTTCGTCTATCTCATTCCACTTTTTTTATCATTTGTGATATCGTCCGGACTTGCACCGATGAGCTCTAGACAATTATCTTTTCTCAAGATCGTCTTTATCTTTAACTTTTATAGTAAAAAATTACTCCCGTTGAATTTCTCAATCTCGAACTTTGCCGCTATTACTTCTACCACGAATGATAACTTCTACTATTTCACGTGAACAGTAACCATGTTTATGAACAATAGTCGTACTCTTAAATAGTAATTGTACTTGTGAATAGTATCGTACTCGTTAATAGTGCCAAGTGCATTCAAAGGGTAAATGATAATCTAAATTATTTTCTGATGTGAAGAATCCACTTTTAGTGATAGACACATAGCATACAATAAGTAGATACACGCACCCTAAGCCAGATTTTGATACTACTTATTGGGACAAATCCGGGGTCCAATAGAGAAAGGTCCTAGCGAATATTAGAGTAGAAGTAATAAAATAAACACACAAATTTATGTGGAAAACCCCCTAAATGAATTTAGGGTAAAAACCATGGCTAAGAATAGAAGAATCCACTATAAGGAAAATTTAGGAGGTACAATCTCTTTTTTTAAGGAGAAACTCTCTATCTTCTCTCTTTCTCTCTCACTCTCTCTTTTTTTTACTATTAATTGAAGACACTGGGATGATCAGAACTTAACGTTGAGGAGAGCTATATATAGGTGAGTTTGTGCTAGGTGCGCACTGTTGCTACAATAGTGCCGCAGTAACATTTACCTGGTCTACAGTTTGTGATTATTGTAGCGGATATGTGTTTATTGTTGACACTGTAACTTTCCATCACCATGGTGGTATTAAATAAAATAGCTAGCACAATTTAGAGATCGAAAGGAAGAAATTATCGAGAACAAATTTTAGAGATTGGGAGTTCAGACCTAGGAGTGAACGGGAACAGAGAGAAGTAGAAAGTGATTTTAAGGTGAAGAATGTAAAAGAGGACTTAAACTTTTTACAATAAGGGATATAATGATTTTTGACATGATGCAATTTGCACGTGACACGTCAGAACTAATGGTTCTAGTTTTATGAGTTATCTGGCAAAACTTCTTGGAATTAAGTAAAGTTTCCAAAGGTTTTGGAAGCTAAGTGAAAAATGCCTAAACTTACTGGGAGTTTTGTGAAAGAACAAATTTTCACTGTAGACCCAAACCAAGTTTTTATTATCAAAATCGACCCATTTTTTTTAATTACCAAAATCGACCCATTTTATGCCACGTAAGCTTAATCCCATTTCCTAATTAGTCGGGGTTACCAACCCCGACTATTTAGGAGTTGTTAAACCCTAATTAGAAGTCTTAAACCCAATTTTTAATGCCCTAAACAGTCGGGGTTGTCAACCCCGACTAATTAAGAAATGTGATTAAGCTTACGTGGCATAAAACGAGTTGATTTTGGTAATTAAAAAAAAATGGGTCGATTTTGGTAATAAAAACTTGGTTTGGTTCTACAGCGAAAATTTGTTCTTTTGTGAAATTAAGATTTGTGTTGAAGTACATGTGTAATGATGTGGTATCTCCCCGCATGATTTTCTACATTACTTGGACTATCTATACATCCCTAAATACATACGTCATACCCACACAAAAGTATGCGCGTGTGTGCAAGCAAGTTTAAGAAGAGATGTTACGAAGTCACATCTGCTTACGTGTACAGGATGTTAAGCTAACAGTGATAGAGAGCTTATATAAAAAATACAATAGACAGCTAAACATGAATGGAACTTTAAAGAGTTATACTATATTCTTTTCCTAAATTGCATACATCTTCGAGTTCAACTTTGGTTAAAAGCTCCATCAAATAAAAATGGAACTCCATTTCGTCATTTGCACGCTTGAGGGCCAAATTATTGCCTTCCACGGTTCAAGGTACATTTGACGAGTACAACATTTTTCGTATTGAAAAATTTTCTAATTGAATAATCTAGGCCAACCGCTAGGTCTCTAACTAACATATCAATCACAAGAAATAAATTAATGTCTATGTACAAACTCCCCCATCCTTTTCTTGACTTCATTCTCTTTTCCCGCAATACTATTTGACTTTTTCGTAAGCTTGGGTAAGGATCCCGTATTTGAAATCCTAGGTTTACTCACTATGTATGAAATTGATTTTAACGCAGGCCTGCAGGTGCAATTGCATGTTTTTGTTAGTTTCTGTTAAAAATTAGAAATATTATGAAGTTGACTGCAAATATGTGGATTTCCAATTGCGTAGAAAACTTCTTCTTCAAATCTTTATGATGTTTACTCCTCTTTGCATTGATACTTTACAGTTTCACTACAAAATGGAAAGAACAACAGAGTCTGGAGTCCAAATTATAAAGCGTCACATAATTTTATCTTGAGCCGTAGACCAATCTGAAAGATCAAACAAAACTTGTGTAGCTCTTATAGGGATCCAAGTTGTGTTTGAACCACTCAAAATCAGGTCAGGTTTCATCGCCGCTTTGGGAGCCAAGGTGTTTGGCAAAATTGGAGTTAGTATCGGCACTTAAACTGGTTTAAGACTAAACCGCCCCTGCCCTGGTTTATTCCTAGCCTGATGAAAGATAAACTAGGCCAGCAGGATCAATCCTAATAGCCACATTTTCAAATGTGGCTGCCAAACGCAGCCTTAACCTTAAACTTCGTCTGTAAACTTAAGATTCATCATCAACTGTCTTCAGCCGAGACCAAGGATCAAGCATCACTTCTGTGCTCAAATCAGGATCTTCAATAATAGAACTCGAGAACACAAATCACAATATGCATCTTTATGTACATATATACAATTGATCATCGGGCAATACATTAAGCGGAGTATCGTTTCTTCCGATCAAATCTTGAAGTTGGATTGCTTGCAAGATCCTCTGAAGAATGAGATGACAATGGCAGCTTAGGCTGAGGGAGCTTGGACCCTGTGGTCGCGTTGTAGGGCTGAGAGGCGACATGTTCAATGGCGCTGGCTATGTCGCTACTTGATGGACGGATGTGCGGTTGCCCCTGCAAGCACAAAGCGGTTATGATTGTGAGCTGGTAGAATGCGCGTACAGGGTAGCGGCCCTGGAGTAAAGGATCGGCGAGTTCAGTGAATCTCTTTCTGTCTTTGAGAATAGGATGAGACTGCAGAGAAAGAAGCAAGAAGGTTTTGAATTGTAAGAACCTAGAATGTTGCAACAGTGTCAAGAATTACAATTTTTCTCATACGAATGACTGCGATTGTTTGAGATTACTTCCTGTGTAGTTTTACAAGGTTACAACTCATTGAAACAGGTCATATAAGATGTTTTCTAACGAGTAGGCCTCCTGAGGTTAAAAGAGGCAAAAAAGTTCAACTCAAGGGGTTTATCTGTAATAATAGAACTACAGGGGGGTCTGTCAGCAATTGGGCAATTGTGCAGGAGTTCTATCAGCAATTAACCCCTTAAAAAAATAAAGAAAACATGTTTACTCAACTTCCTTTCTCTTGATTCTGGGTTGTTCTTTTCAACAAGCATGCAACCTGATGTAGATTAGATGATATTTGATTGTGTATGATGTCATGTGTGATATAGTGCATTGCACATGTGTATTTCTGATGTGAGAATTCTCATTACCACAAAATTATGGAATGTTGCACTGCAATTCTTTTCATGGAATGAAAATTCAAAGTTTTGCTGAAATTCTTACCTATGAAGTCTTACAAGATTACAACATATTGAAACAACTAATATAGGTGTTCTTTCCAAAGGTAAATGAAGGGAAATAAAAGGGATAAAATCCATAGGTTGATCTTCTGTGTGATGTAATGAAGAAGGATAGTGGTGAGAACAAAGTTTCAAATGGGCGAGTAAGACCAAAATGCATGTTTCTTGCTTTCTTGACATTGAGTTACTTATTACATTTGCAAAAATTTAGAATGAAAAAATAAAGGATTATTTGCGGATAGACGCCCTGCAGTTATATTGTTGCAGATAGACACCCTGAGTGAAATTTTTTGACTTTTTTTACCCTCATCAGGTCTATTTGTCATAAAAACAATTTTATCTTTCTCCACGGATAAAATTTCAGCTAGGGAGTTCTACCTGCAACAATAGAATTATAGGCGTCCATCAGCAATAGTATGATAATAAGGGGGGGTCTATCTGCAATTAATCCAAAAATAATTGGAAAAAAAACTGCATGTTTTCCTTAACTTCCATTCTCTTGACTCCTTTCAGTCTTTATAACATGCAACTGAACACTGATTAGCGGATGCTAAGGTAACTATTTGTGTAATGCATAGTATCAGCAGTGCATATTTGTATTTTTAATGTTAGAATTCTCATTACTCTAAAAACTATAAGAATCAACAAAAGTACATATTAATTTTGTGATCACAGAGGATTGTTTATTCAGTATTGTAAAATGTTTGTTTTTAACACAATATCAGGTTTTATCAATAAGCTATAAGGGGAAAAAAGGCTAAGACAATGGATAATCATGTAGAACTTTCTCAAAGAGATGATTGATTGCGGCAAAGCCTAATGCTATTGACACCGAATATTTTCAAAGAAAGATTTGACTTTATAAAACCCGAAACAATTTCAGTTGTCTGTCAAATGTCTATCATTCTTATAATGTACTCGAAGTCCAGGTAAAAATGCGCGTGTTATTGCATCAAACATATGCCCATTTATCAGACTCACTGAATATCTATATCAAGAATGTCTAATAAAGGGCTGCATGATAAAAAAAGTTTGTTTGCAAGCAAGAACTAAGATAGCAGTTACATACCCAAACTATTAAATTCTGCTCCCCCATCTTCCTACTGGGATCAAAAGCCTTTCTTCCGGTCATCAGCTCCAAAAGCACCACCCCGAAGCTATATATATCAGATTTCACCGTTAACTTGCCACTCATAGCATAATCAGGAGCACAATAGCCATAAGTTCCCATAACTCGAGTTGAAACATGAGTATTGTCTCCAACTGGACCGAGCTTTGCAAGCCCGAAATCAGAAAGCTTAGGATTGTACTCATCGTCCAACAGTATGTTTGCAGATTTCAAGTCCCGGTAGATGACAGGAGGGCTTGCTACCTCGTGTAAATATGCGAGACCTTTGATGGCACCAAGAGCAATCTTTATCCTTGTATTCCAGTCAAGGGGTTCTTTGTTAAGAGGAAGATCTAAAAAAAAAGATGAAGCATGGATCACAATATAAACCAGTAAAAGGCTCAAACCTTTGAGAGGTAAGCAGTAGCATAAATATTTTGCCATGTACCATTCAGCACAAATACTTTGCATTACCAAGAAACAAGGTCAAGCAAGAGCTGCTGGCAGATGTGAAAAATGGGTTTAAACCCCAACTCAACATAATATAACAAAAGGGTTTTGTTTATTGCTAGTTCTTTGTCTTAAACCTACAAAAGCATTAGGTTAAAACTATTTATTTTTAATAAACATGATCTGACTAGCTTACAGTTTAATTAAATGGAAAAAGCCGCAAAACTTTTGTACTTCCGTAATTAATCTTTATTCTGCATAGAACCAGCATTTATTCCATGAAAAATTCCCCAAGGACCCAAAATATGGGACCAATAGAGGGGACAAGTGAAGTGTCTCCCTCCTATTGGATAATGAGTTGGTCATCATTAATGATGGCCAACTCATTATCCAATAGGAGGGGGACACCTTACTTGTCCCCCCTATTGGTCCTATATTTTGGGTCCCTGTAGCAAAGTTCAAAAAATTTGTTGCTTGATAAATAGACCTCCAAAGGGTAAAATAGTCGAAAAAAATTCACTTATGATTTATTGCAACAATAGAACTACAGGGGGTCCATTCCCAACTAACCCTAAAATGAATGAGATCAAAGAGAAAATGTAAGATTAAATGCAAGGAAAACTTACCAAACAAGTGTGTTTCCAAGCTACCTTTCGCCATAAACTCATAAACCAACAACCTCTCATCTCCTTGCGCACAATAACCGATCAAATTAACGAGATGTTGGTTCTGCAACATAATCAACATGAGACACTCCACGACGAACTCCTTGCTCCCTTGCATCCCTTCCTGATTCAACTGTTTAATTGCCACAACCTAAACCATCAAATAATCCCAAATATTTATACATTGACACATTTCATCAAACCTTTGGTATGTGAACAAAAATGGGGTAGAAATTTTGCCTGTCCAGATGCAAGTGCCCCTTTGAAAACTCTCCCAAAACCTCCTTCCCCAAGCAAATTTGATTCTCTGAAATTCTGGGTTGCGACAACGAGCTCTCGGAGAGAGAATTGCTGGGCACCTTCACAGTTCTCCATGGTTGGAGACGTCGGTAGCCCTTCAGTCTCCTCCTCTCCTGAACACCAACAATTCAGTTAGGGCTTGTATTTGTTGAAAATGTTGCATGCAGCATTGGTCGCTGGAAATTAATCATATCAGTTATTTGGATAATATGAACTTTTGTTGGGTGTATGAAAATTTATTTTCAAATACAAATCTAGAGTTAGTAGCAAAAACAATTGCATTTGCATTATTTGTCGCAGAGCATATAGTTTCATTGCATATCAGACGTCTGTTTAGCAGCAACCGAAAAATGATCTTATTTTGTGGGTTTACTACACCAATTTAAGGATTTGGAAGCAATCAAGAAATTGCATTATTTTGTTGCAATCAAATTTTTGTAGCAAATATAGTTTTTATTATACATAATGAGAATTTAATTACCATTCTTCTCAACTATGATATTGTAAACCAAACAGTAAAATATGCAAAATCGAATAAAAACAATGAAAATGCTTACCCATAGTACTAATGAAGCTAGACAAAGACCTGGGTCGAGGAGATGAAGGCTGTGACATCCGTTGACGATTCTCCCTCAATCGAGGGCTCATACAAAAGCAACTCATCTCTTCAACCTATAACAACAACGCAAACCCAAACCCAGAAAAAGTCAAGGTAAAATTCCGTGTTCTCTCCCCCTCCCCATGTCTTGGGATAGAAACAGGGGAGGGAAGAAAATTGATCTCTTCACTCCCTGTTGGACAATGGATATAGATTGAGAGGAGATTGGGGAAGAAGCAATGGAGATTTTGGGAGATATGAATATTATTGGGATATTATTATGGGTTGGATTAGTATAGAGAGGGAGGTGAAGGGCCATTAATAAAAACAGAGTGGTTTGTTTATTTTTGGGGGAGAGAGGGTTTGATGAGTTCTCTCCTTTTTGTGGACGTTTTCTGTTTGTAAGATGCGTGGTTTTCGCGGGCTTTCCCCCCTTTTTTTAATATAGTTTTTCCATCTTTTAAGACATTATATTTTGTTGTTATAAAAAAAATAAGAAATTATATTGTGTGTTATGGTTTGACTTGTTTAGACATGCCAATCGAGCCAAGTTGCCCGAAATCAACTCGAGATATGTAGGATTTAAAAAAGCCTCCTTCTTTGTCCACATTGCAATCAATTCTATCACATCAAACTCAATGAACCTTTCTTTTCGTCTAAAATATTAGGTTCTCAACTAAATTCGATACGAGAACTCATTTCATTCTTTACCTACTGAGTTCTTGGTTTTATATTATATTTCTTGTCTATGAATCACTTAACTTGATCAGATTAAGATGTTGCTTGATGATTTGTGGCTAAAATGCCAAATTGGCCTAAATAGTGTCACTTCTTTACCACTTTGGTCTAAAAATTGACACCGGCGATAATTTAACCTAAAAAGTAACAAATTTGTGACAAATAAACATTTCCGGTCACTGGAAGCATTTTTTAAGCAAGAAAATTAAGATATATATATATATATATATATATACCCTTTAAATTTCTCATATTTTCTGATTTAACCCATCAAGTTTGAAAATTTGTGAAAAGAACTATCTCTTACTCCCTTCCCATCATCTTTTCCCTCATCCTTCTTGTCATCTCTTTCATTCTTTTCTTTTCCCAATCGTCACCATTCTCTCTCCTTTCTTTCACATATCCTCACTTTTAAGGAGATTGGTTTTTTAAATGATTGGATGATGAAAGAGGAGTAAGAAGTGATAAACACGTAAAATATGCATTATCTTAGTGTGTTTTAAGCATGATTTACGAGTGTTTAATGCATATTTCGTGTTTAGATCGAGGATACTGCTATGGTTTATGTTCTTATATGTAGATATTGGCTCAAGATTGAAAGATTTGATGATCGTTGGAAGTTGTACAAGAGTTTGAAGCAACAACAAGATTTCGAAGGCATGGTTCGTGAAGAAAATGGATGCATGAGTATGAAGAACTAGAATTTCGACCATGATGCAATTTGAATTCAGAAAATCTCAAAAGATAAAAATTGTAGATCTCTTCAACAGATTTCCAATGCGACTTGAATCACCTCATTCTGAGGTCGAACGCAAAAGTTATAGCCAAAATACCAAAAACTAAACAAACAAGCACAAAATCAGCAAAAACAGATTCCACCACACCCTGGTGTGGTGCGCACCACACCCATGGCGCGGACCTTATCTTTTTCTAGATTTTTTAGGGACATATAAATAGATTTTTTGGCTTAGGGTTTGGATATCTTTTGTTATGTTCTCTTAGCCATCAATTAGCAATTATTTTGGAGTTCAAGTATTGAAGAAAGACATTAATCTCTTGTACAAGATTGGATTGTAAGTTTTGATTTTGGAGATTTCAATTGAAAGACGGGTTAATTCTTTCCTCTCTTTGATTTATTTTTTCTTATGATTAATTTGCATAATTATTTGATGTATTCTTTTATCCCAATCATGTGTGAGTAGATTTCTTGTCTAGGATTGAGAAAGAACCCAACTTTTTTTTGTTATTGATGATGAATTGATATAGGTTCTTGGTGAAAGTTTAAATCTTTAAACTTGATTTCTAGTGTTTTAATTTTATTGATTCGCTTGATCAACGTATTAGCAATCATAGGTAATTAATTGAAAGACTGAAAGGTGAAGATTAATATCGGATCTCTAAAAATTAAGCAGGGAGCTCGAACCACGAAAGTAGGCTAGATTCCTTGGGGATTTGATTTGGATTAGCAAAAAGCTTAATGGGTTTAATTTAATATTGATTCCACGAAAGTAGGTTAATTAAGATTAATTAGGCACGATCTTTAGACCTTGAAAGAGGCTTTAGATTAATTTAGGCTAATTCACCCTTTTTAGTTTAAACCAACATCGAGAACTAAAATAATTCATCATTGAGCATCGAAGTTGTGGTGATAACCCAATCTTGGCTCTTCATTATATTGAATTCCACCAGATTAGTTATTATTTAATTTCTTTTAATTTTCATCTCTTCTAATTTACTCATTAGTTTAGCTAGTTGAATAACGTGAAATTTAGTAATTTACCCTAGTCCCTGTGGGATCGACCATGATAGCTACAACGAGTTTGTGCGCTTGCAGATTTTGCCTACCAAGTTTTTGGTGCCGTTGCCGGGGACTATGGTATTAATATTTAGTGCTTACGTTATTAAGCTAGACTAGATTTTTTTATTCTCTTTGCTACTCACTTTCTTTTATGCAAGGGCATCAAACAGAAGTACACAACAAAAACAATCTTGAATTATCGGTGACTCTTGCAGAGATAAGAAGGTATATAAGGGAGCAAAGGAACATAGAACAAGCTACAATGGGTGATCAGAATCAGCTTCTTAAGGATTTCGCTGCCCCAAATGCTCAAGGCACGCATTCGAGTATTACAAGGCCCACTGTTGAAGCTAATAATTTTAAGCTTAAACCATCACTGCTCTCAATGGTTCAGCAAAATCAGTTTGGAGGAGGTGCTACTGAAGATCCGAATCTCCACCTGTTAATTTTCTTGGAGTATTACAACACTTTGAAACTTAATGGAGTGACCAATGATACTATTCGACTCAGATTATTTCCGTTCTCTTTAAAGGACAAGGCTAGGGCTTGGTTGCACTCATTGCCCACTAGGTCCATCACCATTTGGGATCAGTTGTCCAGGGCGTTTCTTGCAAAGTATTTTCCCCCAAGTAAAACAGCACAGATGAGGAACCGGATCACAAGCTTTGTACAGAAAGAAGGAGAGTCACTCTATGAAGCTTGGGAATGCTACAAGGAATTATTGAGGATGTGCCTTCACCATGGACTGGAGAAGTGGTTAATTGTTCACACCTTCTACAACGGGCTCACTTACAACACTCGGATGACTGTTGATGCTGCTGCAGAAGGATCTTTGATGAACAAAACAATAGATGAGGCATACACTCTCATTGAAGACATGGCTCAAAATCACTATCAATGGGCAAACGAGCGGGCTCAGACATCAAAAGGTGGCAAGTATGAAATAGATGCTTTAGATCATATATCCTCTATAGTTGATTCTTTGTTTAAAAAAGTTGAAAACTAGAGCATTAATTCTGTGGCGTCTACTTCAATTGCATGCGAGATATGTGGTTATGTGGGTCATTCTGTACTTGGATGTCAATTAGGAAACCCCCCATCCATTGATACTTCTGGTAATGAACATGTCAACTATGTTAATAACTTTAATCAGAAGGGAGACCCTTTCTCCAAGACTTATAATCCGGGGTGTAGGAATCATCCTAATTTTTCTTATAGAAACCCATCGGGAAATCCCATGCCTGCATCTAATTTTGGTCCACCTGGTTTTCGTGCTCCTCAATCCAATGTCCCTCCTCAAAGGTATAATTTGGAAAATATGATGGAAAAGTTTGTGACGACTCAGTCGAAATTGAATGAAGAGTTTAAGCAACAATAACAAACCACGAATGAGGTAGTAAAACAATTGGCCTCTAAGATGGATTCCCTAGCTACACATAACAAGATGTTAGAGACACAAATCACTCAATTGGCGTAAAATGCTAGCTCTTCTGCTAGGCCTTCAGGTATGCTACCTGGACAACCTGAGACAAATCCAAGGGGTCATGTGAATGCTATAACACTTAGGAGTAGAAAATAATATGAGGGACCTAAGATGAAGGAAAATGATGGGGTGGATGGTCATCATGAAGAAAAAAATGAAACTATGATAGATGTGGATAATGAGACCCAAACGCAAGAAAAAGAAAAAGTTGAGAAATATGTGTCGCCCGCTCCTTACAAGCCTCCTCTACCCTTTCCACAAAGGTTAGCTAAGGCTAAGTTAGAAAAGTAGTTTGGAAAATTTTTGGAGATTTTGAAAAAGTTACACATCAATATCCCGTTCACTGAAGCTATTTCTCAAATACCTTCTTATGCTAAGTTCTTGAAAGAGATCCTATCTAACAAAAGGAAGTTGGAAGAATACGAGACTGTGGCCCTTACTGAGGAGTGTAGTGCTATCATCCAGAATAAGCTGCCTCCTAAGCTTAAAGATCCAGGTTCATTTTCTATTCCTTGTGTTATTGGTAATGTCTCTATTAAGCGTGCTTTGTGTGATTTAGGTGCAAGCGTAAGTTTGATGCCAATGTCTATTTGTAAGAAGCTTGGCATAGGTGATTTGAAGCCAACCACGATATCACTCCAATTGGCGGATCAATCGGTAAAATATCCAGTAGGTATACTTGAAGATGTACCTATCCAGGTCGGTAAGTTCTTTATCCCGGTTGATTTCGTTATTTTGGAAATAGAGGAAGATTCTAACATTCTAATTATATTAGGAAGACCCTTCCTTGCTATTGCAGGTGCCATAATTGATGTTAAAAATGGAAGGTTCTCTTTAAATATTGGAGGGGAGATGGTAGAATTTGATTTAAGCAATACTATGAAACTCCCTCTAACTGATAAAATTTATTACAGGGTCGACGTCATTGACAAGTGTACACATGAGCAAATTGCAAATAATAACTCAGCTGATCAACTTGAGAAATGTTTGGTAAGCGAAGGTTCAAAATGATGAAGACCCCGAGGTAGCTGCGTATGCTCAATCTTTAGAATCAACATCAACGGCTCCACTTAGAAATGCAAAGCTTGAAAGATTGATGCTAGAGCCAAAAGGATCTATTTGTGAAAAGGATAATGCACAAAAGGTAGAATTAAAACCCCCTTCCTTCCTCTTTAAGGTATGAATTTCTTGGCCCTGACTCTACTTATCCTTTGATTATGAATGCATGTCTAAATGAAAATAAAACGGATAAGTTGCTTAGAACACTTAGGGTGCATCGCAAGGTCATAGAATACACCATGAACGACATTAAGGGAATCAACCCATTGATTTACATGCATAGAATTCTCTTGGAAGATGATCATAAACCCTCAATAAAGCACCAATGTAGATTAAATCCTAACATGAAGGAAGTGGTTAAAAAAGAGGTGCTTAAGCTACTAGATGCTGGTGTAATCTATCGTATTTCAGATAGTGAATGGGTTAGCCCGGTTCATGTGGTTCCAAAAAAAGGGGGTATGACCGTAGTTAAGAATGCGAATAACGAACTTATCCCTACTAGGACGGTTATAGGTTGGAGGATGTATATTGATTATAGAAAATTGAACAAGGCAACCCGAAAAGATCATTTTCCACTTCCCTTTATAGACCAGATGTTGGAAAGGTTGGCTAGGCATTCCTATTTTTGTTATTTAGATGGCTATTCGGGAATTTTCCAAATCCCTATTCATCCTAGTGACCAAGAAAATACCACTTTTACATGTCCCTATGGGACTTTTGTTTATAGGCGCATGCCTTTCGGTCTTTGTAATGCCCCCGCCACTTTTCAACGATGTATGATTGATATTTTCTCTGATTTTATAGAAGACATTATGGACGTGTTTATGGATGATTTCTCCGTGTACGAAACTACTTTTGATGGTTGCATAGCTAACTTGTCTCGAGTTTTGCAGCGTTGTGAAGAAGTTAATTTAGTCCTAAATTGGGAGAAATGTCATTTTATGGTAAGGGATGGAATAGTTCTAGGACACAATGTGTCCGAGCAAGGAATTAAAGTTGATCGAGCAAAAGTGGAAATCATTGAAAAATTACGGCCACCAACATTGGTTAGGGGAGTAAGAAGTTTCTTGGGACATGCCGGTTTCTATCGGCGTTTCATCAAAGACTTTTCCAAAAATTTCAAAACCCTTTGTTTACGGTGAAAGTTGATTTCTTCATTGCTGAATCTATTACACGTTTATCGATTACAGATTCAAAGTAAAACTAGTCTTTTTATAAGACTTTTTTACACAATGAAAAAGAAATAAAAAATACAACTCTCTTCAAACAAACGCAACGGGTGTTTATCGCCCGCTGCTTGCGTGGGATCTTGGCCTGTGACGGGGATGTTGATATCCATGGACCACTGTCGATCAGATCTGATTGCTAAAAAATAAGGCAGAGCTTCGTTGATTCGCGAAGGAATCAAGAAACCGTAGCTCTTATCTCGGCAACGGCGAGATAATTGCTCTTCTTAAGATTATCATAACGGGATAATCTTAAGGAACAGACCAGGGGAGCTACAAATCTGACGAACTCCTCTTCTTTATGCCGACAAACTCGATCCGATCTCTCCTCTTCCTCTCTGAAGTTCGTGCATTTTTAATCTTCAATCCGGCAGGGCTTTGCCAACTCTCTAAAAATCCAGATCTCCAAAAAATGAGGGCCCTGGGGCTGTATTTATAGGCTCCAAAGAATCTAGACGGTTAAAACTGCATAACCAACAAATCTAACTTTTTTTAGGGTTCAGGACACCCTTGGGTGTCTCAGCGAGGATGGAGACACCCTTAGGTGTCTCGGCTCGGGCCGAGACACCCTTGGGTGTCTCTACCTAAATGGAGACACCCTTAGGTGTCTCGGCTCGGGCCGAGACACCTTAGGGTGTCTCGGCCTTGGCCAGGACACCTTAGGGTGTCTCAGCTCGGGCTGAGACACCTTAGGGTGTCTCCCACCATGCCGAGACACCTTTGAGTGTCTCGGTTGGGTCGAAACACTTCGGGGTATCTTAGCTTAGGCTGAGACAGTCTGTTTTACGCATTTGTCCATTTCCTCCGTAACTTCTTCATCCTAACACTGATTTGAGTGATTCAAAGTGTGTTGGAAAGCCGGCGAGGAGTCCTATAAGCTCCGATGATTAGATCATCTGTGGAATAAATGAGACATGAAGGGTGTTTCACCATTTGTAAACGACACGAGGTTCCCGATCAGTTCGTATCCTCGTTATTCTGAAATTCCGTTACTTCACGTAGTTCGTCGATTCACTTCAAACATTTGTCAACATCAATCAAGCTTCTGTGACTTGGATAGTAACGTTCATCATCTTCTCTTAGCTTTAAGCTGTTCGTGGAGACCTATAGGCAATCTTCAATGCCTATAGATACCCCTTCCAAAGTGTTCCAGACTCGTTTATTTTATAGAAGAGGATGAAATACTTTGGATGGGATTGGTCCAGCCTTCGGTCGACGTAAAGGACCTATAGTTAGCTTCAATTCTTGACTCCCTCGATTTTCAGTCTATCCAGTATTTTGTCGGACAGTTGAGATTCTCCTGGCGCTACAATTATCGTCTGACCATCGTCGAAGTCTCGAATCTAAGCGGGTGAGTTGATTTTGGCTCTTGTCATTGAGTTGACTTAGAACTAATTATCTCCGTCACATCGTGTTGATTTAGGGTTTCAGACTGTCGTACATTGATTTTTTGTCGCAACGCGTTGACCGGCATTTACCTAGGGTTACGCGTTGACCGGCGTTGACCTTAGCGTTTCGAATTTCCTGACGTTGACTTTTTCATCGTAACGTGTCGTTTGGCGTTGACCTAGGGTTACGCGTTGACTAGTGTTGACCTAGGATTTTGGATTGCCTGATGTTAACACAGTTTATACTCATACGTTTGCTGGAGTATACACAGTTTAAGCTCTTAAGGTATTGGAGCATGGCGGTCCCAAGTGTCAGGGCTGCAGGACTAACTGTTAAAGCTGATTCATCTGTATGTGTGGATCTTATCTTAATATTTGTTGGATACTCGAGTCATGAGACTAACTAACGGAGCTGATGCGTTAATGACTCGCATTTATAGAATTTTTGGCAAATTCTCAGCCATCAACGGGTTTGATAAGCCTTTACCGACTACTGTTTGAGTCAGGCTAGTATGCGGATTATTTAAGTCCGTTCCGCATGTGATGTTAAGTTAAAAGAGTTAACCCTTTTAGTACTACGATATTGAATACGTAGATTTTATCTTTCTTCTGTGAAAAGACTAAATAGCAACGTGTATCAGACATTGACTTTAGGATTTTTGGCAAATCCTCAGTCCTCAACGGATTTGACATGCTCTTACCGATTACCGTTTGAATCGGGCTTACGTGCGGATTGTTTTAAGTCCGTTCCGCATGTAACGTTGTGCTAAAGGAATGAACTCCCTTAGACTTGATGCTACAATATTGAATACGTAGGCTTCGCTATTGTTACGGGAATAGGCTATCCGGTAACGCGTGTTAGGCGCTGACTTATTCTTACTTAGGATTCAGGATAAAAGTCCCCAGACTGGAATTCTGGTGTCTTTTTCAATTGGTGAAAGACTAAACCGGCAACGCGTCTTAGGCATTGACTTATCCCTGCTTAGAATTCGGGATAAAATTCCTCGCGCGTGTAAGGCACGGATTATGGTGTTATGAATAACAACCTGCCACAATGTCGAATATGTGGGCTTTGGTTCTTTTTACGGTTAAGAACTAACCGACAACGCGTGTTAGGCGTTGACTTATCCCTACTCAGCATTCGGGATAAAATTCCCCACGTGTGTAAGGCACGGATTATGATGTTATGAATAACAACCTGTCACAATGTCGAATATGTGGGCTTTGGTTCTTTTTACGGTTAAGAACTAACCGGCAACGCGTGTTAGGCGTTGACTTATCCCTACTCAGGATTCGGGATAAAATTCCCCGTGCGTGTAAGGCACGGATTATGGTGTTATGAATAACAACCTGCCACAATGTCGAATATATGGGCTTTGGTTCTTTTTACGATTAAGAACTAACCGACAATGCGTGTTAGGCGTTGACTTATCCCTACTCAGGATTCGGGATAAAATTTCCCATGCGTGTAAGGCACGGATTATAGTGTTATGAATAACAACATGTCACAATGTCGAATATGTGGGCTTTGGTTCTTTTTACGGTTAAGAACTAACCGGTAACGCGTGTTAGGAGTTGACTTATCCCTACTCAAGATTCGGGATAAAATTCCCCGCGCGTGTAAGACGCGGATTTTAGCGTTATGAATAACAACCTGCCACAATGTCGAATATGTGGGCTTTTGTCTCTCTTACGGTCAAAGACTAACCAGTAACGCGTGTTAGGTGCTGACTTATCCCTTCTTAGGCTTCAAGATAAAATTCACCAGACTGGAATTCTGGTGTCTTCTTCAATCGGTGGAAGACTAAGCCGGCAACACGTGTTAGGCGTTGACTTATCCCTACATAGAATTCGGGATAAAATTCCCCGTGCATGTGAAGCCCGGATTTTGGAGTTGAAGGATGGTGTCTTCTCTTGGGGCAAAGACGAACCCAAAATGAGAGAGGAAGAATTTTATATTCTATCTCCCGAAACTGAAGAGAAAGAATTTTATATTCTATCTCCAGTGCAGAGGAAACTCAAAATGGGATCTCTACCTTGAGAATCTGAAGGGTGAAACTAGGAGTGGGATCTTCACTCTGAGAATCGAAAGATTCGGATAATCCTAACTGTCAGAAGGTTTGATTACCGAACTAAAGGTGAATTCCTAGTTTATCGAGAGTGAATCTTGGTTTTGGCCCTAACTGTAGGAAGGTTTGACCAAGCGGGAGTTTGAGTTGACCCTAACTGTAGGAAGGTTTGATCACTCGATTTGTAAGTGAACCTCTCGTTCATTGGAGGAATCGAGAGGGGATTTTGGTTTTGGCCCTAACTATAGAAAAGTTTGACCAAGTGAAAGTGGGAGTACAAATCACAACGGGAGTGTTGACTTGTACAAGTTACTCAGAGGGGGTTCTTGGTGTTAAGTGATAAATACTTAACACAGAGGGGTTTAACAATTATCAATGTTCAGGATATTAAAATACTAAGTATTATGTCCAGACTCTAACAATGAGAGTGTTGAGTGCACAGACGTAAAAGGAGTTTGAGTGGATTAAACCGAAAGGAATTTTTGTTGATCCCACCGTCAATTAGTCTGATCGGTGGGGGATTTTGTGGTGAAAGACTGTGAGTCGTCAAACACCAATAGGAGTTTTGTGAAGGAAGATTAATACAACGAAGCGATCGAATCTCATCTCAGCAAAAGAGTGTTCGGAAATCACAGTGAGGGTTTAGTGTTTATCACTTTGTTTGTAATGATCGGGTTATCCCTAAGAAAATTACATGTAGTATTCTTTCGGGAACTTCCCGTTACATGAATCATCCACCCCCAGCTTCTTCGCGAAACTGGGTTTATCATTACATTCGGTTACATGATTGGGTTATCCTTATGAATATTACATATAAAAATTCTCCAGGAACTTCCCGTCAACGGTAGGAAACAGTTTAGACTCATATACCTATTGAAGTATCAGGGAGAAGTTTAACCTCTTATACCGGTCAAAGGATTTAGAAGCAGTTTATACTCTTATACTTGTCGGAGTCTTGTCGTTCTCGTTTGGCTTATCCTAACGTTATGACGCCGGCTTTAACCAAGGTCTGGATGCTATTCTTTAAAGTAAAGCAAGCCTTGGTGGAATGAAGGATCCTCCTGTGGTACGCATAGTACTTCGGATCCGTAGTATTGTCAGCTTCCTCCTTATTCGTGATGGGTGGCAGCTTGATCTTGTTGTTTTCAAGAAGGGTCTCGAAGATGGCTGGAACGTCTTCATCTTTGAATGAGTACTCTTTTTGGAGCCTCGGATCCGAACTCTTCTGCTATCTTCGGGGCTGCTGTTACGACGTCTGATTAACGTCAACAACTGTTGTAGGTGCCTTCCCTTCATTATGGGAAACGAGACTCGGATACAGAGGGTTAGCCATCAGTTGGCATTTTTCGACCGTCCTTCTTCTAAGGAAGCGTTCGGCCTGCTCTCCGCGCACCTTCAACTCTTTCCAGGTATTGAGCGGCTCTACTCCCATAACGTCCAAGATGTTAATGGACAAGTTGTTATGACAGGTCTGTAAGACGAATTCCTCCGTGACGGGATCCTTGCAGTTCATTGCCTGATTGCGGAAGCGTTTGATGAAGGTATCCACTGACTCTTTGTCTTTCTGTTTCTCATCGAAGAGCGTCCTGATTGATACCTCGGCGTCATCATCAAAGAAATGAGCGAGGAACATGCTCTCCAGGTCTTCCCAACTGTTGATGCTTCCAGACTTAAGACGGCGGTATCAATCGAAGGCGGGCCCACGAAGAGTGCCAACGAATGACCGAATCATTAATGTTTTATTGCTAGAGATCATACCCATGTGGGATTTGAAGTAGATCAGATGCTGAGTGGGCGAGCCCTTCCCGTCGAACGGTGTGAAGTTGATCAGGTTGAACTTTGCCGGATACGAAATCGAATCCTACTTTCTTGGGTAGGGAGACAGAATACCGGTCTTTTTTATCCCCTGAGCAGACATCAGCACGTTGATTTTGCTCTCGAGGTTCTTTATTTTCTCGTCCTTGTCTGTATCAGATCTTGGATGATTCCTAAGAGGAATAACTGGGCCATTCCTAGTATTATCATCTTCGGTAGGACCACCCCCAGTATTGTTGTCTTCTATGGGACCACCCCCAGTGTTCTGGTCATAGGGAGTGTTCTCAGCATTGAGACGTTCATCCACCTTTGAATCGTTACCTGCTTGGTTAGCAAGGTTGCGACGGCTGGATTCACTTAATTGATTGGACAGGACCCGAATTTGTTGATCATGCTCTTCCCTCATTCGCATCATAGCCATTTCCATTTCTAACTTGAAGTTCTCTTTTTGTTTGGCCAAGGCATCCTCAACCATTTTGGCTATTTTCTCGGTGTTAATCACAAACACTTCACGGGATTATCCCGGACTGGATACCTTATTATCAGAAGCGATTGCCGAGTTAGCATCCGATGCTTCATCATCCGAGGATAACCCTCTCTGCATTCTTTGATATTCCCTTTGTCTAATAGTTCCTGATCGTAACCGACTTAGACGATGCGATACAAATGGATCAGAACTAGAGGGTCGAATCGATTTTCCCTTATCAACCATATTGACGGTAACCTCTGGGGGTTCATCACCTTGAACGACTGATTGTTTTATTACGGAGACGTTTTGGATTGGACTTAGCCTCTCCGTTAGAGATCTTCTCAAATACCAAGACCCTCTGCGGAGCGGTCTTGGGGCAGCTACATGCTGACAATACTGTCCTGATAATTTTGGTACACAGACAGTTAGAGTCCGCTTCCCGGGTACTTCTCTTTCGAGATTTATTCGTACCCCCGGCCCGATAGTACAACTCATCGACGTTGCGGTCAGAGCAACCTATCAGCTGTTTACATGAATTCTCACGTATAACGCATTCTTCTGTGTAACGCGTTTTTATCTGAGTAAACATCGCCTTGTTGGCATCTACAGGAGTCACACGCTTGGAATCACACCTTTGTGAGGGTGAAACCTTAACGGGCTCCTGGTTCTCTGCACGCACCCCCAAGCAGGCCGTTGTAGAAATTAATTTGTTAGGAGGTCGCGTACAACCCCCAGTCCGGATGTTTGCCCGAAGCTCCCTCAACGATCTCAAGCTTTCCTTAACAGGCGCTTTTTCTCGATCCTCAGGTAGAGAACCGATGCGATCCTTCAATAGGACTCTAGATTTGGGGAGATCTACACTGCCATAGGGCTTCACTAGAGGTGCCGGAGGAATAAGAGCGGGATCTGGAGTTGACAAAGGCCGGAGAGCAGCCTCGGATGCTTTTGCCTTAGGCGCTAATTTGGCCTTTGGTATCCAAACTTGCTTAGATCTTGATGGCTTTTTGACCACCTTTCCTTTTTGTAACTCCTGTGCATTCCATACAAGGATCCTCATCTGCGCTAACAGTGTGAAGCGCTAATGGATACTCTCCTCAAGAGTTGAACGAGTTCGTTTGACACGAACCCATTCGTTAGTAGGTGGTTGGGAGGAGGTTCCCAAAGCTGGTTGCTGGAACACTTTGCGCCTTCTAAGTTTCAGATCCGTATCATAGCAGATCCCATCAACAGGTTCTAAAGCTTTGGCAAATTGACGTGTGAGATGTTGACGGCACCGTTGACGAGCCATCTTCATCAGCACTAGTGCACTTTCAACAGGCAACTTCTTGACTTTCGATGAGTTGTCACAAACGTTGGATCTGGCTTCTTTGGAAGCCGGAGAGGAATCTTCCACTGTATTCGGGTTCAGATCATCAGCCTTGGTTTTTGGATCTGAAGTCACGTTCTTCGCGGTAGTGGTTTTTTTGCGTTTGTAAGAAGAATATCTGGAGGAGGAGGAGGAAACATATTCCTCGAATTTCTACTGGTCGAATTCGTATTCGACCTCTTTGAATACCAGGATCTTGATCGTCGGTTGCGGCACGACAACCTCGGCAGCGAGGCTATTGGCTCCCACTGTGGTCGCCAGTTTCTTTGCGGTGAAAGTTAATTTCTTCATTGCTGAATCTATTACACGTTTATCGATTATAGATTCAAAGTAAAACTAGTCTTTTTATAAGACTTTCTTACACAATGAAAAAGAAATAAAAAATACAACTCTCTTCAAACAAACGCAACGGGTATTTATTGCCCGCTGCTTGCGTGGGATCATGGCCTGTGACGGGGATGTTGATATCCGTGGACCACCGTCGATCAGATCTGATTGCTGAAAAATCAGGCAGAGCTTCGTTGATTCGTGAAGGAATCAAGAAACCGTAGCGCTTATCTCGGCAACGACGAGATAATTGTTCTTCTTATGATTATCGCAACGGGATAATCTTAAGGAACGGACCCGGGGAACTACAGATCTGACGAACTCATCTTCTTTATGCCGACGAACTCGATCCGATCTCTCCTCCTCCTCTCTGAAGTTCGTGCACTTTTAATCTTCAATCCGGCAGGGCTTTGCCAACTCTCTAAAAATCCAGATCTCCAAAAAATGAGGGCCCTGGGGCTGTATTTATAGGCTCCGGAGAATCCAGATGGTTAAAACCGCATAACCATCAAATCTGACTTTTTTAGGGCCCAGGACACCGTTGGGTGTCTCGGCTCGGGTCGAGACGCCCTTGGGTGTCTCGGCCTTGGCCGAGACACCTTAGGGTGTCTCAGCTCGGGCTGAGACACCTTAGGGTGTCTCCCACCATGCCGAGACATCTTGGGGTGTCTCGGTTGGGCCGAGACACTTCGGGGTGTCTTAGCTTAGGCTGAGACAGTCCGTTTTGCGTGCTTGTCCATTTCCTCCGTAACTTCTTCATCCGAACTCGGATTTGAGTGATTTAAAGTGCGTTGGAAAGCCGACGAGGAGTTCTATAAGTTCTGATGATTAGATCATCTATGGAATAAATGAGACATGAAGGGTGTTTCACCGTTTGTAAACAACATGAGGTTCTCGATCAGTTCGTATCCTCGTTATTCTGAAATTCCGGCCGAGACACCTTAGGGTGTCTTAGCCTTGACCAAGACACCTTAGGGTGTCTCCCACTATGCCAAGACACCTTGGGGTGTCTCGGTTGGGCCGAGACACTTCGGGGTGTCTTAGTTTAGGCTGAGACAGTCCGTTTTGCGTGCTTGTCCATTTCCTCCGTAACTTCTTCATCCGAACTCGGGTTTGAGTGATTCAAAGTGCGTTAGAAAACCAGCGAGGAGTCCTATAAGCTCCAATGATTAGATCATCTATGAAATAAATGATACACGAAGGGTGTTTCGCCATTTGTAAACGACACGAGGTTCCCAATCAGTTCGTATCCTCGTTATTCTGAAATTCTGTTACTTCACGTTGTTCGTCGATTCAATTCATACGTTTGTTAACATCAATCAAGATTCTGTGACTTGGATAGTGACGTTCATCGTCTTCTCTTAGCTTCGAGCTGTTCGTGGAGACCTATAGGTAATTTTCAACGCCTACACCCTTAACTAATGTTCTTCTTAAAGATGCTCCCTATGATTTCACTGATGAATGTCTTGATGCTTTTTGTAGATTGAAGGAAGTATTAATTATAGCTCCTATTATGCAACCGCCGGATTGGAATCTCCCATTTGAAGTCATGACTGATGCAAGTTATTATGCGGTTGGAGCTGTGTTGTGTCAAAGAAAGGATAAGATAGTTCATGCAATTTATTATGCTAGTCACACTCTTGATGAGGCCCAAGTTAACTATGCTACCACTGAAAAGGAGTTATTAGCAGTTGTTTTCACCTTTGACAAGTTCAGGTCTTACTTAGTGGGGTCCAAAGTCATCGTTTATACCGATCATTCCGCCATCAAATATCTTTTGAGCAAGCAAGATACCAAGCCTAGGTTTATTCGATGGATACTACTTTTGTAAGAATTTGACCTAGAGATAAAGGATAAGAAAGGGACAAAAAATTTGGTGGCAGACCATTTGTCGAGGATGAAACCAGAATCACATTATAGGGAGGAGGATGAACTACCAATCGACGACCCTTTCCCAGATGATCAATTGTTAGCCATAGAAAGATTGGATGCACCATGGTATACGCACTTCATTAACTACATAGTGTGTGGTGTTTTGCCTCCAGATCTGAGCTATCAACAGAAGAATATGTTCTTTGCTGACTTGAAGTATTATTTTTAGGATGAACTATTTCTATACAAATAGTGTGTTGATGGGATGTTTAGAAGGTGCGTTCCTGAAGATGAGGTTACAAGTATTCTCCATCATTGCCATTCATCTTCTTACGGAGGACATGCAAGCACTTTAAAGACAGCTACAAAAGTTCTACAATCAGATTTCTATTGGCCGAGTCTTTTCCGGGATGCAAATCAATTTGTGAAATCTTGTGATAGTTGTCAGAGGACCGGGAACATTTCTAAGCGACATGAGATGCCTTTACACTCCATCTTGGAAATTAAGGTCTTTGATGTGTGGGGCATAGATTTCATGGGACCGTTTCCGTCATCGTGTAATAACAAGTTCATCTTAGTGGCGGTGGATTACGTCTCCAAGTGGGTAGAAGCGATAGCGTCCCCCACTAATGATGCTAAAGTGGTTGTGAAACTATTCAAGAATGTTATTTTTCCAAGGTTTGGAGTGCTACGGACAGTAATCAGTGATAGCGGTTCACACTTCATAGAAAGAAAATTTGAAGCTCTCTTAAGACAATATAGGGTCACTCATAAGGTTGCCACGCTATACCATCCTCAAACTAGTGGTCAAGTGGAGGTTTTAAATCGAGAAATCAAGAGTAAATTGGAGAAAACAGTTAATCATTTGAGAAAGGACTGGTCTATGAAACTCTCGGATGCTTTATGGGCCTATCAAACTGCCTACAAAACACCCATAGGTATGACACCGTTCAAATTGGTGTATGGCAAATCGTGCCATCTCCCAGTTGAGTTAGAGCATAAGGCGTATTGGGCTATCAAGTTGCTCAATTTCGATATGAAGACCGCAGGTGAGAAAAGAAAGCTTCAACTTCATAAGCTAGATGAGCTACGATTAGATTCCTATGAGAATGCTCGCTTTTATAAAGAAAAGACTAAACGATGGCACGATAAGAATATCCTTCAAAGAGAGTTTAATCAAGGAGATATGGTATTACTTTTCAACTCTCGTTTGAAGCTTTTTCCGGGCAAGCTCAAGTCTAGGTGGTCCGGACCGTTTCAAATCCGCGAGGTCTTTCCTAGTGGAGTTGTTGAAGTTTGGAGCGAAACAACGGGATCTTTCAAGGTGAATGGACAACAATTGAAGCACTACATTGTAGGTGAACAAAATGAGAAAGGGGTCACTTATACCCTTTCCGATCCCCCTTCGTCGGAGAATTGAGCGCAAAAGGGGTCGAGCTCATGACCATAAACGAGCGCTTCTTGGGAGGCAACCCAAGTTTTCATCCATTTTATTTACTTATTTATTTATTTATTTCATTTAAATTTTATTTTTTTTATTTTTTTTAGGCAATTGGATCAGCACAAATTTAACTTATACTATTTTCGATCATGCGGTTGTGAAGAAAGGAAGACATGGCATCTCAAAAAAACTGCAGAAAAAATAATTAAAATAGGATGGCAGACTCTACCATACCCAGAGGTGGTGTACACCACACCCATGGTCACCAAACGTTCTTTGATCGGAATCTTGCCTTGATCCTCGTGAAAAGGACCCAGGCGATCCATCATCCTCATCTTGAAACGGGATAAGTCTCCGTGGTCGTGAGGCATCACCGGGTGTGTAGAATTCATCGAGACAGGAATAGGGGCCATCGAAAACTCAGACGGGACTGTAGGAAGTGAATCAGCAGTGAAACAGATCGAACCACCATTTGGTGGTTTGACTTTAGCCGAGCCACCATTTGGTGGTTTGACTTTGGCGGAGTCACCATTTGGTGGTTTGAATTTGGTCAAGCCACCATTTAGTGGTTTGACTTTGGCTGAGCCACCATTTGGTGGTTTGAATTTGGCCGAGCCACCATTTGGTGGTTTGAATTTAGCCGAGCCACCATTTGCTGGTTTGACTTTGGCCGAACCATCATTTGGTGGTTTGAATTTGACCGAGCCACCATTTGGTGGTTTGAATTTGACCGAGCTACAATTTGGTGGTTTGACTTTGGCCGAGCCACCATTTGGTTTTCTGGTTTTTTTAATGCCTTCGGGCACCTTTTGGGTTGTTTTTTATGCTGGTTTGGACTTTGGCCTCCACACTCAGCGTGATCTTGGTGGCTTCTTGACCACTTCTTTCTGCTTCAGCTTCTGCGCTTCTCATACGAGGATCCGTGCGTGCGCAATCAAGGCATGACGCTTCTGAATACGCTCCTCGAGGGTTGAGCGGGTCCGTTTTACTTGGATCCATTCATTCGCTGTTGTCTTAGAGGATACGCCATTCATTTGCTGCTGAGGGGGTTTGCACCTTCTAGACTTCAGATCCGCTTTGTAGCAAATCCCGTCAACCGGCTCCAAAGCCTGATCGAGTCAGCACGCAAGTCGTTGGCGATGTCTTTGGCGTGCTCTCTTTGATAGGGTTGGTGTGCCTTCTGCAATTAACTCCTTGGTGGAGGAAAGGTCCAAATCTGTAGATCCGGGCTCATTGGAGGCTAGAGGGACATTACAAGGCGGGGTGGTTGCAGCGGCACGGGGGCATTGATCTTCCTGCGCTTGCGAGGGACGGAGGATCTAGAGGAGGAGGACGACGGATACTCCTTGAATTTTAGTTGGTCGAACTCGTACTCGACCTCTTCGTAAACTGGGATCTAGATCTGTGGTTGCGGCACGACAGCTTCGGCAGCGAAGCTGTTGGCTCCCACTGTGGTCGCCAACTTGTTTGGGTCAAAAGTTGAGATTTTCATTGTTGTCGAACTCATTACAATTTCAGTCATTACAATAAGTTCAAATGAAAAGAAAAGTTGACCTTTTTATAAGATCTCCTTTATACAATGAAAATAAAGATTACAACTCTTGTCAAACAGCGCAACGGACGTTTATTACCCACTGCTTGCGTGAGATCTTTGCCTGTGCCGGGGACGTTAATATCCGTAGGCCGCCGCTGATCAGATCCAGTTAGTAGAAGTTGGATGATCAATGCTCTCACTTCACGAAGGAAGTAATTGCAGTAGAGGTGATTTTGACTAAGCAAAACCATGGCTCTTCTCGGGGTTTAAGACCAAGGTTAAATCTGGAGGAATAGGGGACGGATCTCAAATCTCTCGAACTCCACTCTTTATGCACAGGAGATCGCCGAGATCTGCTAACCCTTGCTGTAAATTCGTGACTCCACTCTCCAATTCGGCAGCGCTTCGCCCTCTTGAT
>BQKN01000189.1:76731-94187 GCA_022839385.1 Asparagus kiusianus
AAAAACTAACCTTATAAAAGAAGAGTGCGAAAAATAGGCACAAAAAACTCTTGAATTCAAGGTAATTCTATCTTATAAAGCCTAAATTGACCGAGCATTTAAGCCGAAGGAGTATTTCCATACTTAATGATCTAAGCCTAATTTAGTTGGGATTCATTAGCCCAAAACTCATTAAATAGTCACTTAGAAAGCCCGATAAAGTAGAAAAAAATTCACCAAAGACTAAAGAGTGAAAAATATATATATACTAACAATATTTTTATATATATAGTTATATTTGTATATATGGTCCTAAAAATAATTTTTGATTAAGAGACTTAAAAATTATTTAAAACAAAGAGTTAGCATGTTCTTTTTAAAACTTTTAAATTAAATTTCTAAGTTTGACTTGGTTTTGTATTACTATAATGAAAAGATTTTCTAGGAGATTTACTTTAGAGTTATGTATAAAAACACTTTCCTGAGTAATAGCTAGCTTCAATTAAAATGTCTAAATATATCAAGTAAAATTAGTTATATACTGACTTCTTTAAAATAACAAGTTGACCAAATTTTGTGGGTATATTCACTTCAAACCCTCACGAGACTACAACTCGTCCTCTTGGGTAACCTAGGGGTTTAAATGCTTGTTGTATACGCTAAATACAACCGCGATTCCTGCAAAAGTGAGTTAGAATTTTTAATTTCTTTCTTTGTTAGAGGACTAGCAAAAATTTAGGTGTGGGGGTATTTGATAATCAAATTTTATTATAATTTTATACCATCATTATCTATTTTACATAAATATGTATACCACTAATAATTGTTTTTATCTTAAATTTTAGGTTAATAAAAAAATAATGAATAAAAGCCCAAAAGTCCCCAGCGTTCTCATTTTGTAATCTTTTTTTGAAGCCCAGAATCAAGCCGAGTAGCCAATAGAAGTCAAAGAAAATAAAAAAATATAATATGAAAAGAAATCATATTAAAGATGGTTGGCACAAAGAAACGATGATATCTCTCAATCCGGAAGGCGAAATTTAATATATAATATATAAAAATCACCTACGCAATGAGATGAAGCCATCTGTGAAGTCAGAATTTGGATACAATGAGCATCAATAGGGGAATCGATGCTAGCAACGATACTAGCATCGATGCCTGCATCGATGCAGTTTTCCTGTAGCGAGATTAATGTATGCTTTTGAGTGGCTTAGGTCTCTAGTCTAATCCAAGGGCTCTCATTCATTACTGTAGGCTATAAATAAGGGTTGAGAGTGAGGGGTTGAGAATGTGAAAATTTTTATAACTTCATTTGGAGATGAGGGTTACTCTTAATTAAGAAGACCTTCTAAAATTATAACTTTTTATTGCAATTAATAAAAGAATTTTTTCACCTCTTTATATTTTTCTTTTCTTCTCTTTATTTGATAATGAAGATGAAGATTGGGATGAAGATGAAGATCAAGATGGGGGTTTGCTTTCGCCTTGAGGCTAGAATCCTATTGGGATGTAAATTTTCTCTTTGTTAATATTTTTATCTTTTTGCTTTATTATCTTGTTAAATAGTCAAGAGGCTAGAACCCTCTTGCCTTAGATTTATTTTTATACTTACAGAGTATATTTACTTTTATTTTCTCATATTTAATTCTTGTAATTTATTTTATAGTTTAGTTCTTGTAATTTATTTTGTAGTTTAGTTCTTGTAATTTATTTTGTAGTTTAGATTTTTATTTTCTTGCACTATTCGCCTTGAGGCTAGAACCCTCTTGGAATTAGTTTTTATTTTATTTTATTTTTATTTTGTTTGATTCGCCTTGAGGCCAGAACAATGTAGGGAATTGCCTTTTCTTTTGATGTGGAATTAATACTTGTAGGATTCTAGAAATTGCATGAAACTAACGTTATTTCTTTTATAATTTATTAATTATTCTCTTAAGCTTAAAATGTTTATTTTTAGGATATTCAACTAAAGAACTAATTGATAGAAATAATTCTAGAATTACGATTTAGTTGTCATTCTTTTCATGAGTAATAATTTTATTTGGATAATAATTTAATAGGTTATACTTTCCTTGAGTGGATTGATAATCTATACTTAATAAATCTAAAGTAGAAATATGATAAAAAGAGAATGATTCACATTTTATAAATGAGCTTAGCTAGTGGATTCAATTCTAGATTTCTCATATCTTTAATTGAGTCATCCATCTTTTACTTTCTTGTTTTTTTCCTTTAATTCTTGCTTTTTTTATTGGTCTTGATTTTATTTCCTTTATCTTTCTTTCTTTCCTTTTTGATTACATTCATTCTTTTTATCACATCCACTCTTTATCTATCCATTCTCAATCTCATTTTGTGCTTATTCACACACAATCACTCTCTCTATCTTTCCATAATCACATTCATCACTCATAATTGTCACACACACAACATAAGAATCTATTCTGGTTATTTCTTACAAACACATTTCTCGTGGGATCGATAACTTTTTATACTATAACTTAATTAGTTGTGCACTTGCAACTTTTGGACATCATTTATGCCCCGTCACCTGACCATTCATCCTCCCAAAATCCTATACTAGACCCTTTAAAGCATAGCTGCTAGGAAAAATATCTTGCAAACATTTAGAAATAAAGAGGCTTAGTTGTGTGCAACTAGGGTTTGGATAGCATGATGAGTATAAGGAGGAGAGAACCTTATCTATCATTTTGAATCACATTACACATCTATTTAGATAGAAAAGCTTGGTTAAAAACAGAGAAGCTAAGAATACCCATTGCTCCTTCTTTTTTGGATTTACAAACTAACTTCCAACTCACTAGGTATTTGCCCCTTGAACTATTTGTATTTCCGCCATATAAGAAGTTCCTTCTACTTTTATCTATTACCTTAATAAACCAAATATGAAGTTTAAAGAAGGACAAATAATATATGGAAAAAGAGGACATGACAGAGTTTATAAGAGTTAAACAACCCCTAAATAAATAGATGCTTGTTTTTCCACATATATAGTCTCTTAGATAGTTTACCCAACAGAGGTTGTCATTCTTGTTTGCCTAGAGAACTTATATTCATAACAAGGCTAAGATATTTAAAAGGAGTTTTCTCAAGAGAGCAATGAAGGGATGCTGCAAGAAAAGCATCCTTATGAGGAGATTTACCCAAGTAGAAGAGGTTAATTTTGGCATAATTGATTTCTAACCCTAATATGGCGTCAAGCGTAAAGAAAATGGTCTAAGAATAGAAATGTCAAAGGAATTTTCTCTACAAAAAAATTGTTGGTGTCATCAACAAATTGAAGTGATCTTATTTTATTTAATTCACCCTTTAAGTAGCTCTGATAAGTGCCCAGTAAATATACTTGAGATGAGCATCTTATTAAGGACACAGTAGTAAGAATAAAAAGCATGGCTGAAAGAGGATTAATCAATTTTAAACCTCTTAGTAGCAGCTAAAAAAAGTTAGAAGGAGATCCATTAATAAGAATGACTAATTTAGGAGTTAACGATATTACTAATCTAGTGGCACAATTTAGACCCAAAGCCCTTATCTTTGAGAAGCTAGGATGAAAGGCTAACTAACACAGTCAAAGGTCTTCATGAAGTCAATTTTAATCATGTATATCTCTTTTTTTTTCATGAACATGAGTGAAGGAGCTCATGAGCAATGATACATGAGTCCAAAGTGAATTTGCCACTTTGAAGGGCAGATTAAGTGAATTCAATAAGATAAGGTAAGAATGAAGCAAGTCTATTTGCTAGGTTCTTAGTAAAAATTTTAGATAGTCCTTTCAAAAAATTCATAGGAAGTCTTTAACCAAGTAAGCCCCATCAACTTTTAGAATAAGGGATATAAGAGAAAAGTTAACATAATGTAGAGGGTAAGCGTCTTAGTATAAAAGCATCAAAGGTAACAAAATGTCCTCTTATACAATTTCCTAAAATGGTAAAAGAGTATTGGAAAGCCATCAGGTCTAATATATTTATTAGGATGAAGACCAAAAATATTTTTTCTAAATCTCTTCTTGAGAAAACTATTGATCTAAGTATATGAGCTCTGAGATGGAGTTAGGATATAAGGAAGACCAATCCCAAGAGAGGAGGCTGGACACTTAGTAGAGAAAAGAGAATAGAAGAAATCATAGAAACGCTTTTATTTTCCCTGTTTAAAGGATACAAGCTCATCATTGATAATGAGGTTAGGGATGAAAATATTTCTTCTATTGAAAGAGACAGTTTTGTGAAAGAAATAGGTATTGTTGTTGACCTCTTTCGGCCAAGTGATCCCAGATCTTTTGGCACCAGTGAATTTCCTTTTGTTTGGCACTAAGAACAAACTTAGACTTGTATTTCTTTATGGAGAAAGCTTCTAATCCATGAGAGATCTATTTTCTTCTATAATAATCCATGAGAGATCTATTTTCTTCTATAAGATCAATAAACTTAATGGAGGAGAGAGTTTTCCTTTTAGACTTGACTAGAGATCCAAAAATATGCTTGTTTTACCATTTAGTTCTTTTTTTTTAGAAAAGAATCACTAACATTGGGCAATAAAGTCTTTAAAAGAATTCTAAGAAAGCCAAACATTTTCCAGTCTTAAAAGAGGAGGGGGAATTGGACCATCAAAGTCCAAGATGATTGGTGAGTAATCAAAGCATGAGGAAGGGAAAGCTTGTTGGACAAGGGAAAGAAAGTATGTTTTAAAAACAGAGTTAATGAGGAATCTGTTGGCCCAAGGAAGACTTAGATCATCTCTCATGTTGGACCAAGTGAATTTGTCGCCCACTCAGAGGAATATTGATGAAAAAGAGAATCAACTAGGCTTTTAAAGGAATTAATATCTCTTATGGAGCTAGCGCCACTTCTTTTCCTTAGATTTGGAGCTACATCAAAATTTCTAAAAACAACCCAAAGCAATAAGAAGATGAAGTTGATTCTTATTATTTTCCACCAACACACTTCTCTCTCTTTACTTTCACGAGGGACATAGACAAAAGAAACTACAAACCTCCACTTGGTGATTTTGTGGTAAAGAACAGTAGAAATAGAGAAATCCCTATGTAAGAGTCAATACACTTACATAAGTTATCATTCCACCCTAGTAGTAAACCACCTCTAGACTCTACTATGCCATAATTTAGCTAATAATTGATTCTCTAGCCACCTAAGGCTTTAAGGGAGCTAGTTCTAGTAGAGTTAAGCTTCGTTTCTTGAAACCCTACAATATCAAAATTTAATAAGAGGATGTAGTCTCTAGCAAAACGTCTTTTAATTGGGTTGCTTAACCCTCTACCTTTCATGAACCTATCTTCATAAGAACAGATAAAGAAACAACCAAACAACTCAAGAAGACCAAAGCACAAGTCCCTACCTTAAGGATTTCAAATTACTCAGAGCCTCTTGATTTAAGGATTCCTTAATACCATAATTTTTCATAATTTTTAAAATAAAATCTTTAGATAAGGAATTAGTGGGCAAAGGGGTTGTAGAAGAAGAGGATAACTAACCCTTTCTGTGGAGGGGAGAAAGAACCTTTCTTGCTCCTACCATGATGGCTTGTGGCTAATGGATAGGGGAGCTATTCTTCTATATCGCTATATGATTGACCTCTCGAACCCTAGCGGCGCTTGAGCTAAGCAAGAGATAGCATTAGTGGAAATCTTGAAGCAAAATGAATTGGTGTTGAAGCTCATGTGGCTGCAAAAAGAGCTCCCTTGGATAGACCTTCCTCTTTGCCCGTGTTAAAATCTAATAAAAAGTTTCACACGCTGCCCTTTGTAAAGAATTTATTTTTCCCTCAAAGTTGACCTCCACCAAATCAAGAAAATTGATAATAGGGAGATATTTTACTGTCCCAATCCCTATAATTTTGTAGGATCTACTGATTTCTTAACTGTCTCCTCATTTACCACTAGATTTTAATTTATATCAATTACCTTTTTGCCCTTAATATTAGACACTATGTGACCATGATCGAATTTTAACTGTTTCTCCTGCGGGTCATCAGAGGACAAGGGTCTCTAGATCTCTGAATCCATTTCTTACCAAAGTGCCCTTGAATCCTTCTAAGTGTAATGGGTGGAGGAATCCTCTTCTCTCATAATGAATTTAGTTCATTTCTCAAATTTGAGATTCACTTTTAAGATAGGTTGGCCCTAGGTTTCAATTTGAGTTTTGCCCTCCATGAGACATTCGCTGATAGATGAAATATAATGAAAAGTGATAACTTTAGAGATGTTGTGCATGCATTTGACCTTGAGAAGCACTTTACAAGTAGATGTTTCCTCCATAAAAAGTACGTCCCTCGAGCATGCAAAAAGCTCTCCAACATCTTTGAGCAATGAGGAAAGGAAATCATTGTCCCACAAATGTTGAGGGAGGATGGAGAGCTTTATTCAAATGAGCTCTATCTTAGGAAAGACCTACATACCCTTGGTTTTAGTCCATTTGCAAAAAGTACCTCCAAAGGAACCTAAGTCTGTATACCCCAAATGAATTACTTGATCAAATAACGGAGGAGAAGGGAATTCTATTGTGAAAGATTTGCAATGACCACTCGTTAATATGGAATCTATATTCCAACATTTTCTTGAATCTTCTATGGACGGAGATCTTGTTCCCAATGATAGAATCTCAAAAGAAGAGAACTTTTCGATCTTCTCCTTCACAGATGGAGGTGTGAGAATGATAGGGATGTCCATTGGGTAAGAAAGGGCCATTGTAGAGCGGGAGGAAGGGCATGAGAAGTGTGCCCTAATTCTTTGTACTTGAAGCATTGGAATGAACCAATTTTTAGGATCTTGCATATGAGATGGATCCCTATAAAAAAATCACCTTTTTTGAGATTGGGTGGGGAAGATTGCTTAGCACAATCTACTCTATCTCTTGCTTTTTTTTACTAATAACAGTGGTCCAACCAGCCTTGAACAGGTCAGCGAAGAAGGGGAAAGCAGGCGGCTGAGCGGGTTGAGATTTAGGGGTTTTGTGAAAAGGGAGATGAAAGGTCTGATGGGGTTGATAGAATGCACATGACGACTCAGGGTCACGTGGAGGAAGGAAAGAAATGGAAGAGGTGGTTATCTTCTTAATGGATATTTTCCTATTAATATATCTTACATGCCGCCTTGGGAAGCGCGCCGCTTCTCCTAATCGCCCTTCTAATAGCCCTCCTAACCTCGCCATTCGAAATGGTAGAATACCATAAAGGAATTCCCTTCCCAGATTTTGAATCCTCATATATTATAATCTTGAGAAGCTCTGTCTACTTAGCAGCAACTATTTGAATCAAAATATAGACTATAATGTTAGATCTGTGATGCAAGCCTAGAGTGGGTGTGAATAGGGTTACTGCTATTTTTTTATCAAAAATACAGAATATGTAACAAAAAAAAATGAAAGCAATTAGCGATAATCAAATACAAATAGCAACTAACAAGAACACACAAGATTTTATAGTGGTTCGGATAACAATCCTATGTCCACCCTTCCTTCTAGTGAAGGGGCTTCCTTACTACAAACAGTAAACCAAACCAGGTCCTGTGCACTCCAAGTTACTGTCCATGCTACATAAACAGTAAATCAAATATGCTCCTCCATACTTGAAGTTACTATTCATGCTACCATTTTTTATTATATCATAAACAGTAAAGCAAATCAAATGTATAAAATTTTGGATTCTTATTTAAGTATAGAGGAGTAGATATGATTTCTAAATCAAATGTATTAAAACTTGGATCATTCTTAAAGTATAGATGAGTAGATATAATTTCTAATTTTAAACATACAATAATTAAATCAAATGTATTAAAACTTAAAGTGAAGCAAGTTTAAACCGCAGTGCTTAAAAAATTAGAAGGTCGTGTTTTGCACACTAGTTAAACTATAAAGCAAGACCCTAAAACATACACAGTAAATCTGGTGTGGTAAATCACTAGTAGAAAATAAAGTAATTTAGACGGAATATTCTAGACGGAATTTTTTCCGTCTAGAATGTATTAAACTAGACGAAAATTTTTCGTCTAGAATATTCCGTCTAGAATAAAACATTCTAGATGGAAAATTCCGTCTAGAATAGTATCCTAGACGGTTCCTTTATTTTTTTTATTTTTTTTAAAAATAACCAAGTATTCTAGAAGGAAATTTCCGTCTAGAATAGTATCCTAGACGGAAATTTCCGTCTAGAATACATAGACCAAATTTTGCCTCCTTTTTTAGGATGGAGGGAATTTTGCCTCCCTTTTTTTAACCAAAAAAATTAAAAAAAAAATATAAAACCCCCCAAATCAGAGAGTCCTCTGCCCTTTTCTTCATTCACCCTCTATCAAAAACCCCCAAATCAGAGAGTCCCGCCACCGCCGCTCGGAGAGAACCGACGAGGAGGCCGCCGGTGGAGACTCCGACGGCGCTTCGCCTTCGAAGAAGCTTGCGGAGGGTGACTCCGACGAAGTTGGCATCATCATCTGCGAGGTCAAGCTACACTAACTCCAGTTCGATTAAACCCTAGTTTTCTCTCCTCTTATAGTTTTTTGTATTTTGAACTTAAAGTTTGGGTTTCCCCCTCTTTTTCTTGCAGTTGTCGAAGAACCGGAGGGTTTCAGTCCGGAGTTGGCAAGGGAAAATCGTGGTTGATATCAGGGAGTTTTATGTTAAGGATGGAAAGACGTTCCCAGGGAAAAAGGTCCTTTTTTACTCTCTATTTGAGAAATTTCTCTGGAAAGTTATTGTCTTTAGCTCATTTAGGGTTAGGAAAATTCTAGGTCAAATTGAACTTTCTTTCCTTGGTATGAGCATTTTGATCTTTTCGATAGCTGGTGTTAAAGATGAGTTTTCATGGTAGAATTAGTAATTTGTTATCTTTTTGCTATTTCCAAGCCCAACTGGGGGATAATGCATATATAAAAACTTTGTCCTGAGAGGAATTATCAACTGAACTAATTGTTGCTTAGCACAAGCCCTGATGTTGAGTTTCTTAGCACAAGCCCTAATTTTTACTGTTGAGATGAAATTATCAACTGAACTGTTGCTTCTATTGGGGATTTCAGTGGGGATGTATCACAGTTATCTATTTTCAGCTCATCTAGTTTCAAATGTGTTTATAACATTTTCTTAGCTTTTGGGTTTTATTTTCCGATGTTATGTTGATATTCTGATATTCTTATGAGCATTTTTCAGTTTCTCTCTAGAGTATTAAATCACCAGTTGCCTAATATTAATCTGTTCAACAAAAGGATCTCACCATATTGTATATTTGTATCCTTGTGACAAAAAACTTATATTAGAATCTTTGCTGTGTTCTTGCTACCCTTTGTTAATTGTCTAGTTATTTATTTGTTTTCCATTCTCCCTTCATCTTTAGATTGTGCTTCTTATTATTAGGACTAGAGGAAATAATGTAATATCTGAAGAGGACGCTTCATTGCTGTTGCAAAGTATTGAATCCGGAGGAAAGATAAATATTTATCGCACTCGTGCATCCATTTTCATGTTCTATTTTCCCGAACTATGATGTACCTTATCTTGATGTATGTTCAGGACATATAAATGTTGCCCCTCGTCATTTGACAGTCGAAGCAGAAACATTACTTTCAGCTACTTTGATACATGAGGTGTGGAATTCGCTAATAGGATCTTTATATCAATATTATTGCACAATATGGCTGATGAATTCACTTAGGCCTATTTTTAAGCTGTTTGTATAGTTATCATGCTTCCACTTTTGGTACTCTTTCAAAGTTGTGCTCTACTCCATTTATTTCCCAATTAGACCCTATGGACAGCAGTACAAATCATTTTGTCTAATTCTCTTTTGATAAATGGTAGGGTTTTTTTATCTGCTTTGGGTAAGGGCAGATTGCTATACGAGGAGTCCTTTATTGATGTTATCATCTAGAGGTTATGGTATCAGGAGTTATGGTGAGTAACCAGCATATCAAATATGATTAAAACATATCACTAGCTCAGAGAAGGTATGGGTTTTAGTTTTGTTTTCATTCATGAGTTTTTTTGGTCCACGCGACTAAGCTTTGATAAGTAGATTACTTTCTTTGAGGCACTAGAAATGAGTTCTGATACACATTATTCTACATTGTGCAGGTTACTTTACAAGCTATGGATGACAAGCTTTGACAAGTATGGATTTTTATCTATTGTGTAATGAAGAGTTCAATTAGTAACCTATATATAAATGCCTATACAAACCATGGAAGAGGAAGGCAGTGGAGGAATTCTCTCCCATTCCATATCTAGCGACCCTTCTTAATTGCATACTTTGGCTACTTATTTTGGACTTGCACAGCAAAGGCACAGGTGATACTCTCTAGCTCTTCCTATATTTTGTGTTCCTTTTAAAAAATTTAGGTAAGATTTTTGATATGGAAATCGATTGTTTACAGGAGCTTAAATTTCAGTTCTTGCTTACGCTCAGAATGATGAGGAAGAAGGTGAAGAAGGAGAAGAGGGCCTGAGTAAATGTATAGGGAATGAGTTGAAGAAGCTTCTGCAGTGTCATAGTCATTGTAAATAATTTATGTAAAAGTTTGTAAACAATTTTTATATCTCTCTACTATTTTGGTGAATGTATTATTTGAATATAATAAAATTTAATATTGGAATATAATTAGATTGTGTTGGATATGAATATAATTTGTTGTTTAATATTGTGCCCATACACTCAAAGTAGAATCTGCAAAAAAAAACTATTGTAGCATAGTATCCTAGACGGAAATTCCGTCTAGGATGCTCAAATTCCGTCTAGGATAGCTTATTCTTAAAAAAAATAAAAAAATAAAAAACATCCTAGACAGAAATTTTCGTCTAAAATAATCATCCTAGACGAAAAATTTTCCCGTTTAGGATGTAGTATTCTAGACGGAATTTCCGTCTAGAATGTATTCTAGACGGTTTTGAATTCCGTCTAGAATATTCCATCTAGGATGTATTCTAGACGGATTTTTCGTCTAGAATACTACATCCTAGACGGAAACTTTCTAGACGCGTATTCTAGACGGAATTCCGTCTAGAATACGTATCCTAGACGGAATTCTGAGCATTCTAGACATAATTTTCCATCTAGGATACCTTATTTTTTACTTGTGAATCCAGCTTCGTTATATTTGTTACCCACCTCTTTTCTTCCCACTTGCATGCCTGAGGCAGAGTAGCATTTAATGCAATGGTTATTTCCATAAAATTGGCGGTAGTTTTTTTAAATTTGCCCCCAAACTCTCTATATGACTCCCAGGCCCATGCTTTTTCATTTTCAAACGAAAATTAGAACTCAACTCCATCTCAAGAATCAGGGAGGCAGGGAAGAGGTATCCTGGAGTCTTAATTTCAAATTATTAAATGCCTTGAAAGGTGTCTTTCGTGTGTAAGGTAACTTCTGCTTCCCATTTAACAGGGTTGTTCGTTGTACTATGATCAGGGAAGATTCCGTATTTACTTAAATTTAAGATATTGTACAGTAACTTGTGCATAAACTAATAATATTTTCTTTTATTGAATGGAGCAGATATTTTTTTAGTGATGTGGAGAACTTTTTTAGAATGTAGGCAGAAATACTTCGCTTTTTTTAGCAGACCACTAAAACGGAGAATTCAAACAAGTTTAGTATTTAGATAATTAGAACTCATATTAGCAGTCTAATCCACAAGATGAAAGAAGTTTGACTAGAAATACAAAACTTAAAAAGTAGAACGTCACCAGATAAACATGATAATTATTAATTTAATTGACAAGTCGAATTTGTCGGTTGAAGCAAAATTTTAATAGCCATGAGAGATTCAAACATCACAAAGTCCAAAAAAGGTAAATACATGCATAATGAAGTTTTATTTTCAGTTTTAGGGGGTTTTGGGTTTTGTTGATTTACATTTTACAAGAAATATCACCTAATTAATGATGTGAGAAAACAATGCTAATAGATGATGGGCTTGGAGTGACGATCAAAATAACTTAAAAAGTCTAATATGGTTTGTTCTAAGGTGCAGATTCATGTGGAGAAAAATCCTTCATGGCAAGCCTTTTCTTTATTGAATTGATATGATCATTTTTTTAACGCAACATTTTGCTGAGTAATTTTAGTTTATGCCTGCAATTAACATTTATGCATTAGATTTTATAGAAACTTGTTTTTTTTATCATTTTACTTATCATAGTAGAACATAATGGAGGAGGATAAGGTTTTTCTACAGGAATATTACTACCATACGCAATCCTTAATTCAAGCCAATCTTTTTATTTTTGTCGTGGATGAGCCAATCACACCTTGAATCAATATGATGTATTAATTGTTGAAGAGGGGGGCTTCACAAACAAAGAAGATGTCTATACAATGGTGAAGAATAACAACACTGAATAAACACAGTGAAGACAAAGAGAACAGCACATAAAGATTTAACGTGGTTCGGTCAGTATGACCTACGTCTACGGGCGAGAACAGTAGAGAACTTTGCTAATCACAAAAGAGAAGATTACAAAGGGAGATCACTCTAATGTCTTACCAAACTCACACAAAGAAGATAACACTAAAAAACTTTGTTTTTCTTTTCTCTTCAAATCTCTCTTTCTTTTCTTTTTGTTTTGTATTTTTGTTCGATGATCTAACCCTTCACCACTCTCCTCTATTTATAGCCTTTAAAAGGGTTGGTGAAATAGTCTTTTGGGTTGGTGGAATACTATTTTGGATTGGTGGAATAGTAATAGGGCTGGTGAGTTGAATTTAAAGTCAAATAACAAATTTCCATCTTGACTTTAAATATGAAGATTTTCTTTTCACTCTTGTTGTCTCGCTAGAAGCCCCTTACGGGCGTAACCTCCGCTTTATTGAACTCCAAGTAATTTGAGATAATGCTCGAACTTGCGCGAAGGTAGGGACTTCGTCAACATATCTGATGGATTATCTGCAGTACTAATTTTTCAATCTTGATGAGTTTATTTTCTCTGATAAAATGATACCTAACATCTATATGTTTAGTTCTTTCTTGATACATCTGATGCTTCATCAAATGTATAGCACTCTTGTTGTCACAAAATACCGTACTAAGACCTTGGTGTAAGTTGAGATCTTCAACCTAATCTCTCAACCAAATGACTTCTTTCACTGTTTCTGTCACTGCCATATACTCTGCATCTGTGGTAGACTAAGCAACTGTCGACTGTAGAGTTGTCTTCCAACTAATGACACTACCTGAAAGAGTGAATATATAACCTGTCAGGATCGTCTCTTATTCAAATCACTTGCATAATCTGAATCAGAATAGCCAAGTATTCTGCAATCTGAGTTTTTGTTCCTGCCAAAATATAAACAAATATTAGATGATTCTCTCAAATATCTAAGTACCCATTTCACAGCCTGCCAATGGACTATTCAGGCTTATCCATATACCGATTTCACAATACTGACTGCATGTGAAATATCTGGATGGGTGCAGACCATAGCATATATAATACTTCCAACTGCACTCGCATAACAAACACAAGACATGTACTGCTCCTCCTCATCAGTCTGAGATGAAATGTCTACTGAAAGATAAAAATGAGCAGTAAGTGGAGTTTTCACAGGCTTAGCATCAAGCATGCCAAATCTCTCCAACACCTTCTTGATGTATTTCTCCTGAGATAGGAATAAACTTTCTTCTCGTCCATTCCTGTGGATCTCCATCCCTAAAATATTCTTTGTTGCTCCCAAGTCCTTCATCTCAAACTCATATTTGAGTTAAGATTTTAACTCGTTGATTTCTGACATATCTTTAGCTGCAATCAACATGTCATCAACATACAAAAGTAAATACACAAAAGAGTCATCATTGAGCTTTGCATGATAAACATAGCTATCATATTTACTCCTAGAGTAACCATGCTCAAACATAAAAGTATCAAATCTCAAACACCACTGTCTCCATGAATGTTTCAAGCCATAAAGATATTTCTTGAACCTACAGACATGATCTTCTTTACCTTCAACAATAAACCCATCTGGCTGATGCATAAAGATTTGTTCTTCAAGATTGCCATGTAAAAATGCTGTCTTCACATCAAGTTACCCAAGTTCCAAATTAAAATGGTCAACCATAGCAATCAACACCCGGATTAGGGTGTGTTTTACAATTGAAGAGAATACTTTATTAAAGTTCATACTTTCGTCTGACTGTAGCCTTTAGCTACCAAACGTGCCTTGTATCTTATAGAATATGTATCCAGAGTTTCTTCTTTCTTCTTGAACACTCGTTTACAACCAACGATCTTCTGTCCCCTTGGTGGCTTCACTAACTCCCATGTTTGGTTTTTGTGAAGAGACTTCATCTCTTCAATCATCGCAATAGTCTAATTTGTAGCCTCATTGCCAGTAATAGCCTCCTTATAGGTAGAAGGCTCTGGAATCTTAATCAACTCTGCTATACTCAAAGTATAAGCAAGCATGTCTGCATAACATTGAGGGCGTTGGATTTGCCCTATGGTAATATTATATTGTTGTTCTTGCGGTGTATCAGCATCTGAAGTTGAACCTTTCGTAGTAGCAACCGGTTCAACATGAGCGCCCTCAAGCACTCTCTTTGAAGTTGAGCTATCTAGCTTCACTTGCTTGCTAAACTCATTTTCAATACTTGTGGTATCAATAACAAAATCTTTCTCGAGTGAAGCATAGATTTTTCATCAAAAGTAACATCCCTACTAATAATAAACTTAGATGGTTTGGGATCAGAACATCATAATCTATATCCCTTCACCCCAGTAGCATATCCTAGAAAGATAGGTTTCTTTGCTCTGGGTTCAAGCTTACCATCATTAACATGAAAAAAAGCATAGCAACTAAATACTCTTAAATAAGAGTAATTAGTAGGGACACCAGACCATACCTCTTCTGGAGTCTTAAAATTAATCATTGTAAAAGGAGATTTGTTTATCAAATAGCAAGTTGTATTGACTACATCGGCCCAAAAGTCTTTTGACAAACCGACATTAGAGAGCATGCACCGAGCTCTCTCTAAAAATGTTCTGGTCATTCTTTCCGCAACTCCATTTTGCTGTGGTGTATGTCGAACTGTACGATGACGCACAATACCTTCATTCTTGCAGAATTGGTCAAACTCTACGGAACAAAACTTCATCCCATTGTTGGTTCTGAGGCACTTCACTTTCTTTCATGTTTGCTTCTTAATCATAACCTTCCATTTCTTGAAGGTTGCAAACACATCCCTTTTATGCATCAAAGGATACACCCAAACTTTTCTGAAATAATCATCAATCAATGTTAGTAAAAATCAAGTTCCACCTTTCGATTGAACCTGAGAGAGACCCCAAACATCTAAATGGATATAATCTAACATACTCTCAGTTCTGTGAACACCGGTCTAAAGGAGACTCTGTGGTGTTTGCCGAAAATACAATACTCACAAATGTCTAGCTTACTAGTTTTCTGACCACAAAGCAGATATTGTTTGCTCAATACATCTAGTCCTCTCTCACTCATATGTCCTAACAGCATATGCCACAAACGTGTAGGTCAGAATCTGAATTCTCTGTGGATAATACTGCTACAACACCTCTCACTCTGTTGCTTTCAAGGACATAGAGGGTATTTACCTTCTTTCCTTTTCTCACAATAAGAGAGCCTTTACTAACTCTCAAAACTCCACCTTCAGCCCAAAAATTAAAACCATTTGATTCAATGGTGCTTAAGAAAGTGAGGTTCTTCTTTAATTCTGGTATATGTCTGACATTGCTCAATGTTCTAACAATACCATCATGGGTTCTAATCTTTATTGATATGATACCAACAGTCTTGTAAGGCATGTTATTTCCCAACAGACATTCTCACAATCGATAGACTGATATGTAACAAACAAATCCCTATGCGGGCACATATGATAGGAACAACCTAAATCAAGAACTCACTCATCTTGTGAATGTGTATTAATACTAACTGAAAGAAGTTCATGTGAACTAGAAGAATATTCAGTTATAATGGCAACTGAAGGTTTCACCTCATCGGACTTTGACTGTGAATTATCATTTGCTTTGAACGCTGGATAATTAGGTTTTATATGTCCATATTTGTGACAGTATAATATTCAATATTTTTCTTGGTCTGGACTTTGATCTAGACATATTTCTAGATTTGACTCTACCACCAACACCCTTTTCAGGACGATCACGAGCGAATAAGCCTTCAGCTTGATCCTCTCCTCGTACGACATACACTTTCTGCCTTAACTCTTTTAAATGTAAGACTAATTTGGCATCCTCCAAAAAAAGTGTATCTCTACTGTATAACATGCTATTAACAAAATTCCCATAAGAATGAGGTAATGAACATAACAAAATAAGGGCTTGATCTTCTTCATCATTTTTAACATCAATATTCTTTAAATCCATAAGAATAGTGTTAAGTTCATCTAAATGATTTGTAATCCGCATATCCTCCTTCATGTGAATGGTGAAGAGGCGTTGTTTCAAGTAGAGCTTGATCGTTAAAGATTTCATCATGTACAAGCTCTCCAACTTGAGCCACAAGCCGGTAGTGGTGTCTTCATTGGCAACCTCCCGTATGACCTCATCGGCCAAATAGAGTTGTATGGCACTATGCGTCTTCACCTCCAGCTCTTCTTTCTCATCATCGGGCATAGATTTCGGTAATTTATCCTTTTCGGACAAGACTTTCAACAGTCCTTGTTGTACTAGGAGAGCCCTCATTTTTACTCTCTACAAACTGAAGCTGTTTCTCCCATTGAATTTCTTAACTTTGTATTTTGCAAAAAACATATTGAAGGTCATTAGAACAGCAACTGTAATTGTGAACAATAATCATACTTGTGAACAGTAACCGTACTTGTGAATAGCAACAGTACTTATAAATAGTATCATACTCGTGAATAGTGCCCAACGTCTTTAAAGAGTAAATAATAATTTAACTTATTTTCTGATGTGGATGATCCACTTTTAGTGGTATCCACAAAGCATACTGTTTGATCAGAAAATTGATTTCTTTGATGAGTCCATTACAACTTCGTACGCTTACAATAAACTCAAACAAGATAGCTTTTTTATAAGACTTTAAATCAAAAATCACAATTTTCTCTCAAACTACACGCAATAGATGTTTATCGCCAATTGCTTGTGCGGGATCGTTGCCAATGCTGGGGTTTATCCGTGGACCGCCTACAGATCAGATCCGGTTAGCAAAAGTTGCATAATCAATGCTTTTACTTCACGAAGAAAATGATTGTAGCAGCGGTGATTTTGACAAAGCAAAATCACGGCTCTTCTCGAGATTTAAGACTAAGCTTAAATCCGGAGGATTGAGGACTGGGTCTCAGATCTCTCGAACTCTCACTTTATTGAAGAACTCCGCCAAGATCTTCTAACTCTCTGAAATTCGTGCTCCAATCTCTAATTTGATAGTACCTCGTCCACTTGATTTCCAGATCCATAAAATGGAGGCCTTTGGCTCATATTTATAGGCCTCGGATGCGG
>BQKN01000189.1:116916-147892 GCA_022839385.1 Asparagus kiusianus
CACGAAGCTACTGGCAAGGAGGATCCTCCCTCTTGGGAGGATCCTCCTTGCCAGTAGCTTCATAAGAAGGGCCAACTGCGGATGCAAAAAGAAGATTGATAAATGCCCCTTCGGCTTAGAAGGATCAACAACACTGAGACCCATGCTTACCTGAACCCTCTAGCTTTCCTCTGTCTCCACTCCCCTCCTCTTCGTCAGAAGGAATGAGGATCACTTTCTCGACTGCACCTGCATGGATTCAATATGAACAGTCAGAGAATACGAACCCGACTTCGTACACAAGAGTACTGCGCCGGAAGATTACCTCCTGGTGCAGGTGCAGGAGTCGTTGAGTCTCCCGCCTGTGACCCCACATCGGATGAAGGAAGGGTATCCTTCGAAGTCACTGGAGTCGCCCACGATACGGCAGAAGGGGTAGGTTGAGTAGCTCTTGCCCCAGAGACAGTATTGCCCTGACCATCCGCCGCTCTGGTGGTCCCCACAGTCTCCTCGCTACGGGCCTTCTTGGTCGCTTCCGCTCTAGAACCCTCCGCCGCCTCTCGCTGCCGTTTTGAGAACAACGAACTGCTTGGAGATAGCAGGGGCATCCCCATCCGCCCAGCAATCGTGCTCCGTGCTTGCTTCAGATGATCACCCGCTCGGGTCAACTCGACAGGCTCTCTACGCTCGCCTTGGGGATCTAAGGGAAGACTAGGAGAAGGAGCTCACGTCTCTGGCACCTCGAACTCATCCATACCCGCGTCGACACCGTCGGTGTCCTCGACAGGATCCTCCGAGAACCATTCCCTAGCAGTTTGGTGGCCCCTCCGCCTCGAAGAACGAACAGCCCTTCTGGGAGGACGCCCCTGCTCCGCCAAACACGAACCCTGAAACCAAAAGCCTTCGGGATCAGCGCTGGCACCCCGATACCACCGGCAGTACAGGAGAGTGTGGTGCAGATCACGATCCTTCATGGGTAGTTCAAAGCGGGCATGGGTACCGCCAGCGTGAGTCCAGAACCATCCCCGAGCTCCGTCCACCAACCCTCCTTCGAAGTGTAGATGGGGATTGGCGTTGCCCACGTACAATTGGTCGTACCCAAACTGGCGGGCGAACCTGCAAGGGACATACGGCTCAAGATAACACACGGAGCCTGTTCGAAGGATGTGATACCCCGGCCGGATATTCACCAACCAGCGGAAGGCGCCACGCGAAAGAATCGTGTGATGATCCGCCGTCGGCACATCTCTGAGGGACTCCCCGTATCCTCCTCCACTGAAATAGGGAAAGGAATGGTGGAAATTGTAGTGGACGAAATAGGAGAGCGTCTTCCGCGCGTCAGGAATGTCCTTACACTTCCAGGAGCACCTCTCCAAGCGCTCGACGAACGGAACAAGCATGTCTCCCTGAGGAGTCGCAGGGGCACTCATCAAGCACTCACAATGGCAGACAAACCATGCCATCAAATAAGTATACGGTAGCCCCACCCTAGGATTGGGGGTCCTGATAATCTCTCCTGCCCCCTCATCGATAGCCGATACGCGGTAGAATTAGGCCGTCAGGTTGCGGAGCCCCCGGTGGATGCACGCTATCATCGCTGATACCAAGGAATAAGACTTCCCGTGGGCTAAGCAAACTACCGGATACACAACCTCTATAGGAAGAGCCTCAAAAGAATGAGTGGGGACTACGCACCTCTTTAGCCACAGTATGAGATACCCCGCAAATAAGGCCTTCCCAGATATAGGAGACTTAGCCTGGTGGTGAAACGAGTGGAAGACCATTCCGGATCTGAATCCTCCCTCGTCACGCTCGAGAACTACTGTGGCCTCCCCTTCGGCCATCCTCCTCTCCACTTCAGCCTCGTCGCACTCGCCTAGCGGGAGAGCTGGCTTCCCCTTGACATCGTTCCCTGGGAACAGATAGTCAGCACAATTCTTGTGGCTGATCCCCGGGGTTCTCTTCTTCTTCCCCTTATGATCCGCAGCCCCTAAGGTACTAAGGCAGATGTGGTAGTGGCAGAGTAACTCCCACAGAGTTTCAACCGCCAAGGGGGAATGGTTCGAGAGCTGATCAATCTCGTCTTGGTCCGGGACATACTCCTCATAGGGAAAGTCTCCCAGAGGCAGCCCCGACACGTCATACATCTCGTGAGGGGTAATGCCAAGCTCACCATTGGGGGTGAAGAACATACCGCTTTCCATGCAGTACAGTTCCAGGATGCTGTGGAACTGGGAAGCGTTGATCCACAAACCATGTCGAGTGGCTTGAATGGCCACGTACAGCTCCGAATCCTTAAGGTCAGAATTCTCGACCAGGACATAATCGGTGATCTTGGACCACCAAGTGTCGCTACCAGGCGCCGAGTATACCCACCCTGGGGCTCTGAAGTCTTTTGGGGGAAACCTCCCACCGACACGGAAGAAGCAATGGTGAAAAGTCTCCGCTACCCGCGTCGTCTCTCCTGCCGGTGACTCATTGGACAGCAGGCCAGGGCGCAGACCTGTCACGCGCTTACAGGAACTCTCCACCCCATACCCAGCCGAAGAGCCCGTAAAGACGCCGCAAGTGACCCCGTCCTGGGTTGGAGTCAAATCCCAGTTCATCACGTGGGGGACCGCGAAAGACCGCAGCTCGACGATCGAGAACCCTCTTGGCATACTAGGGAGGTAATAGTGAGTCCCTTCCACCATACGGAACCACCTGCTCTCTTTGAGCAGCAGAACGGAAGGATCGGTCGCTGCATCGCCGAACAAAAATTGAGGCTTTGGGAGCTCCGTCCTGGCATCGTCTGTCAGCACCGCATCAGTCGTCAACTCGTGTAATATCAGGTGATACCTGTCCGTGACCCTCTTTATCAAGCCATGGGGCTTATCAACAGTGAACGCGGGTACCAGAGCCAGAGAGGGAAATCGAGGAGGTGCCGTATAGCCCATACCCCCGGCGTAGCCAACGGCCACGCCCTCCGGAAAAGCCTCATCAGAAAAAGTCGCTGCGAGAAGGAACAAAAAGTCAATCAAGACAAAATCCGCTATAAGGGCAAAGTCGCCCATCAAACAGGTATGGGCGAATTCGCTTGTCGAAAGGGGAAACCCATTTCGAACAAGTTCTATCCGTACAGACAATTCTCCCCTCTACCAGGAAAGGGCCAAACTCGCCTATCAAAAAGCCGGTTCGCCCCCTTCCCGTTAGAGTTTGAGCTCGCCCGAGGAGACAGAAATCACTCTCTAAAGGCAAATAGGGCAAACTTTACCCCAAATCGGGGAAGCTACCAAAGGACGGCAGAATTCCAGGATAATGAACAACACTCATCCCCCCAACCTGACGCCTGTACCCTACACGGGGTCGTCCAACGCACCCATCAACTTACCCGAGCGCGGCTCTGGTACACCGGCGGGCATGCCGACGGAGAGAGGGTCGGAATAGCGTCCGGGGCCTGCTCCCCTCACTTTGCACCTCTTAGATCTTGGAGCCATTGCAAGTATGAAGCGGAAACTCTTTCCTTAGAAGTTTTTTTTTAAGATTCGAGAGCACGGTAACTCCCAAAGGAGGAAAACGGCTGGTTTAAAAGGGCGGAGTCGTCCACGTGGCCACAATTGCCCTCAAAAGGCGAAACCCTGACAAACAGGAGACGTGGCCACGACCAAATTTAACGGCCCAGATCACCCCCAGTATATCAAAGGGACCGAAATTGGTGGCTACATCCGACGGTTGGATTCGAAAACCACGGCCACGATCCAAACGAGACGCACGAAGTTGACGTTGAACTGTCGAATCACAAAAAAAGGGGGGGGACAGGACGGAACCCCGCTGCCATAGCTGGAAAAGCGCTAAACCCAACAAGTGAACACGCGGTTTGCTCTCACTGGGCTTACTTTCGCCCAAATAAGGTGTCTCATCAGCGAAAGTGCTGATAAAATCCGCAGGTCGGGCGAAATTTTACCATCGAAGCTTAAACTTCGCCTGCATGGTTCACCCACCTTTGGGAAATAAGCGACTTGCCCAAAATCTCGAAACCGACAAGGTGACCTTGTTTAGACCCGCGCCCTAGGTGGCTAGGGATCAGAGTAGAAATCTTAGCACGAAGCCTAAGAGAAACTACTCGACAACTCATCATACTGAGGGGAATAGTATGGCTAGCCCGATTCAAACGGTAATCGGTAAAGGCAGATCAAATCCGTTGATAGCTGAGGATTTGCTAAAAATCCTAAGGCACTTGGTCCGCCCAAAATTTCTTTATTCAAAGTATTCCAGACCACACGTAAGGCGGTTTTAGTCTGAAAACTTTTAAGGGGGTCTTGTAGACGGCAAAAATTACCGCGGCAGACTAACGAACAAATTCGCCCACAAGTCAAGACCATCCACTTAGATGAAGAATGGAGTGTAACCATGAAACGGGCCCGATGGCACACCTGAGCCCTCACACGACAAGTCACACGGGCCCACTAGTAGAGTGAATCCACCCTCACGAGCCAAATCCGCTCGCAGGGGTCCGAATCTGCCCTCATGAGCCAAATCCGCTCGCAGGGGCCAAATCCGCCCTCATATACCAAACCCGCTCGTAGAGGGCCAAGTCCACCTACGTGAGTCAAAAGCCGGGTTTCCAGGGACAAGCCTCCCCTATTGCCCGCGATGCAAAGGGAGAGAGCACAGTGCTCCAGACTCATCAGACGGCCGTCCGCAATTCAAGCGAACAAGACAGGCGCCGGACCGGCCTGCATACTCATAAATACGGGTCGCCTCACCCATCAGAGTCGAGAGCCGGAGCCGTTGGCATACAGCAAGCTACCCAAACCCACTCGGGTACGAAATATCCATTCTCCCACTCCTATTGAGGCATGGGGAGAGGGCACAATGTCCCAGGACCGTCAAGCGGTCGCCCGATGGCTCAGTATGTAAGTGAGCGGACAGGCATCAGAGCAGCCCGCACCCTCATAAATGCGGCTTACCTCACTCGTCCAAACTGAGGGCAAGAGCCGTTGGCGCTCGATGAGCTGGCCAGATCCACTCAAGTATCTGGCAGCCGCTGTCACAGATACGAGGAGAGGCTTTCCCACTCCTGCGCGACGTGACACAACATGCGGCTCCTCGAATGACCGCTTGCAGCACAGAGGAACAGCAGGATGTCTCTGAACAATGTATGGTCACATCCCATAATTCCAGGAACAGCCAAACGGTCTCTCTCCCATTTAAAGGCTTCTTTCAGCAACCCTAAAGGGCATCGATCGATTGATCAATCAAAAGAGGAAGGGGCTTCTTGCATATCCTTGCATTACAGCGCCATCTCCTAGCTCGGAGCCCTGATCGCCGGCGAGCCAGAAGAGACGAACTCCCTCACCCTGAGCTTCTACTGAGTACTGAAGCTCTCCGACAACCTCAGTCGAATCGTCCAAGGGAAGCAGACTCGGCACGAGCACCGAGCGAAGCATCCTGTAGCTACCTTAAAGTCCCCACGATTAAACAAAGAGGGCCTTCCCTCTGCTTCTGTTGTAATCATTTGATTATTAGTTTGTAATAAGCCTTCTTATCAATACAAACAAAGCTCCCTATTTTCGGGAGATCAAAAATTACACCTACAGGGAGATTTTAGAAGTGGCAAGGGTTGACGAAGAGCGCAGTCGAGAGATAGTGTTTAAGGAGTTGGAACTCTCGGAACAGGAGCTGACTAAGGTGAAAGAAGAGGCTGCGAGGATGTTAGCTGCTAATGAAGAATACATGAAGGCTACGTTGTAGGGTGAGCTCGAGCAAGCTTATGTGGAAGAGTTGTCGAAGTTAGAGCAACAAGTTCTTAGCCATAAGCTTCATGTAGATTGACTGTGACTTTTGTACCTGCAAACTCAATTTTCATTAATAGAAGATATTTCTCTTTTTTTTATTATACCTCTTTTATTATGATGTCCTATTCTGTTTGGAATAATCAACCATAATATTTATAGGATTTTTAGCAAACCCTCAGCCATCAACGGATTTGATGTGCCTTTACCGATTACTGTTTGAATCGGGCTAGCATGCGGATTGTTTTTGTCCGTTCCACATGTAACGTTATGCTAAGAGCATTAATTCATTTAGACTTGATACTATGACTTTGAATACATAGACTTCATCATTTCTTATGGGAATATGGCATCTAGCAACGCATGTTAGGTGCTGACTTAGGATTTTTTGGCAAACCCCCAGCCTTTAACGGGTTTGATGTACCTTTACCGGTTATCGCTTGAATCGGGCTAGCATGTGAATTATTAAAACCCTTTTCACATGTAACGTTGTGCTAAGAGAGTTAACTCTCTTAGACTTAGTGCCATGATTTTGAATACATAGACTTCACTATTTTTTACGGGAATATAGCACCCGGTAACGCGTATTAGACGCTGACTCATCCCTACTTAGGATTCGGGATTAAAGTCCCTAGACTTAGATTCTGGTGTCATTTTCACTCGGTGAAAGACTAAACCAGCAACGCGTGTTAGGTGTAGGCTTATCTCTATTTAGGAGTCGAGATAAAATTCCCCGTGCATGAAGCGCATGGATTTAAAGTTGAGAATTGTGTCTTTTCTCAGGGTAAAGACGAACCTGATGCTGGAGAGGAAGAATTTTATATTCTGTCCCCAGGTCTTATTTAGGGTAAAGACGAACCCAAAAATGGGAGAGGAAGACTTTAATATTCTATCTCCCGTAGGAAAGGAGACTCGAGGTGGGATCTCCACCCCCAGAATCCAGAAAGGTGAAACTAAGAGTGGGATCTCCACTCTGAGAATCGAAAAGATTCAAGCAACCTTAACTTTTATAGGATTGGTTGCTTAATCCAAGAAAAAATTTCCTTATTTATTGAGGAAAAATTTTAATTTCGACCCTAACTTTTATAGGTTTGGCTGAAAAGAAAAAGATGGAAGTCTTTCGTTTATCGAAAGGGATAACTCGATCTTAGTCCTAACTATCTACAGGTTTGACTAAGTGTGGTTGGAGACAATCCTAACTTGTATAGGTTTGATTGATCAAATTAAAAGTGGACCTCTCGTTCGTGGAAGGAATCGAGAGGGGAATCTGGCTTTGGTCTTAACTTTTATAGGTTTGACCTGAAAGCAATGAGAGTGGAATACAGATGGCAGTAGGAATATCGGCTTGTATTAGCCACTCGATGGAGGATTTTGATGTTAAGTGATCAAGACTTAACATGTCAAGCTTTAAAATTTGCCAAGAATTAGCGAATAGAAATTTTGGTGGGTCCACCGTCGATTGATTTGATCAGTGGAGGATTTTGTGAGAAAAGATTGATCTGTCAAAAAGGTCGAATCTCACCTCAGCAAAAGAATTCATGAGAATTGGTGAATTCGATATCAATAATAAAATACGTTTTAACTTTGAATACATTCAGAGTCCAAGTGTGGATTTCTTATTCATTACTTTCATAGCAACTGGGTTATCCCTAAGAATACCACATACAGTATTCTTCTAGGAACTTCCCAATACATTGGTTATCCTGAATATACTAAGGGTAGTATTTTTTTAGGAACTTGCCGTTTATCAGCATCATAAGCCGATCGTCTTCCTTGGTAATAAGACGATATGCGCCACTCGAATAGACTGTTTCTACTACAAATGGTCCTTCCCATTTGGGTTTAAATTTGCCTTTCTTCTTAGAGTTAAAGATCATAGACCGTCGTTCAGTTAAGACTAAATCTCCTTCTTTAAAACTCCGTTGCCGAATCTTTTTATCAAAAGCTCGGGAAATTCAGGCTTGGTAGAACTCAATGTGCTGTTGAGCTTCTAAGCACTTTTCGTCGAGCATCTCGAGTTCTTCGAGACGTTTCTGATGTTGTTCTTCGGTCGCCATCTGGGCTGCAAGAGCGATTCGAAGAGATGGAATTTGAATTTCTAACGGAAGGATGGCTTCACATCCGTACGCCAAAGAATACGGGGTTGCACCTGTAGGCGTGCGAACTATAGTACGGTAAGCCCATAGGGCTTTGCCGAGCTTATCATCCCAATCTTGTTTGTTAGTCTTCACGAGTTTTGATAAAAGCTTGATGATAGTTTTGTTAAAGGCTTCAGATAATCCGTTTACTGTGGGATTGTAAGCTATTGATGAGACGTCTTGAATTTTGAACTTCTCGCAAAATTTGATGAATGCATTACTAACAAACTGAGGACCATTATCATATATGATTCGCCTTGGGACACCATATCGGTAGATGATGTGGTGCTTAATGAACGCAACGATGTTGTTCGTCTTCATTTATTTGAGTGGAATCGCTTTAGCCCATTTGGAGAAATAATCAGTAATTGCTAGAATGAATCGATCACCTTTGACTGACGGGGGATTTATATGACCAACGATATCCATTCTCTAAGTCTTAAAAGGCCATGATGTAGTCGAAGGATGCAGGTGCTCCGGGGTTGGTGCATAAAATTCGCGTGCACTTGACACACGTGATACCTTTGGGCATACGCGACAGCATCTTTGATCATGATGGGCCAAAAATATCTCATTCTTCTGATACGGTCATAAAGTTTGGGGCCAGGTTGGTGTGCACCACAAACTCCTTCGTGCATCTCTTTAAGGACTTCTTCTGCTTCTTTAGTCGATAAACAACGTAGTAGTAAACCATCGTACCCCCGACGATATAGCGTTCGACTCTCTGTGTTATAGTAGAATCTCGGCGCTCTTCGTCGGATTGAGTCCCTTTCCTTCACATTTTCTGGTAAGATTCCATGCAAGACGTAATCGATGATGGGGAAACGCCAATCTCGGGGTTCAAATTCGACTTGAGTTGAATGCACTTCTTTAATATCCTCTTCTTTGTCATCTACATCGTAGATTGGCACGAAGAGTTGGTGAGTCCTCACCGTAATAAACTATTCCGTTTCGAGAGGCTGCATCAGGGATACGGCTAGCGCTGCTAACGCATCCGCATAGGCATTCTGTAAGCGCAAAATGTATTCGATGAAGAATCCTTCAAACGATTCTACCATCTCAATGGCCACCTTATGGTATGGTATCAAGTCTTGATTTCTGACCTTATATTCTCCCTGAATTTGTTTAACTATTAGTTGAGAATCACCAAAAGCTTCGAGATACTCGACCCCCAGCTCTTTTGCAAAGCTGAGTCCAATAAGCAGTGCGTTATATTCGGCTACATTGTTTGAGCACGGCTCGGTCAGCGAGTAAGCTCTAGGCATCACATGTTTTTCTAGGGAAACTAAGACAACTCCAACTCCGGATGAAATCTTAGAACATCCAGGGGCACTAGCTACATTAGTTGCCCGAGAGGCACCGTCGAAGTATAAACGCCACACCTGTTGATGGGAAGTTACGTTGACTTCGTGGGTTTCATCTGGCAAATCATCGTACACCTCGGCGGTATCCGTAGTTGGGTTCACTGCCAGGAGATCACAAATAGTCTGTCCTTTGACCAACTTTGTTGTTTAAAATATAGGTCGTATTAGGACAGAAGCAAGGCCCATTTGGCCAATCGCCAATTCATGAAAGTCGGCTGCGTCATGAACACTCAGATTGGGTTAACATTGGAGATGACATAGATAGTCTGTCCAACCAAATAGTATCGCATCTTCTGAATAGCGAACACCAAGGTGAGACACTCTCTTTTAATCATTGGATATCGAGATTCAACGCCTACGAGGGTCCGGATTAAATAATATACTGCTTGTTTGTGACGTTATCGTCGTCTTGTGCAAGTAATGCACTTAACAAGTGGCTCGTTTCCTTGACATAAATTAAGAATGGTTTGTCCGATTTCGGTGCAACGAGCACAGGAGGTTTCGAGAGATATTTCTTAATATTCTCAAATGCTTTTTGCTAAGCGTCATCCCATATAAATGATACACCTTTCTTTATAAGCCTAGAAAATGGTTGATATTTTCCCGAAAGGTTTGAAATGAAACGACGGATATAAACCAACCGTCCTTGTAATTCTCTGAGTTCTTTAAGGTTTCTCGGGGGTTGTAGCTCATTAATCGCCTTCACTTTGTCAGGGTCAATGTGAATACCCTTACTGGTGACGACGAATCCAAGGAATTTACCGCTGGACATTTCGAGAAAAGATTTGGTAGGATTCATCTTCAATTGATGAGTCCGCATCAGATCGAACATTGTTTTCAAATCCTTGATATGATCATTTTTGTCACGACTTTTCACGACTAGATCGTCCACATAGCATTCGATAGTCTTTCGGATATGCTCTTGAAAAATCTTTGATATGGCTCTCTGATAGGTGGCACCTGCATTCTTTAAGCCGAATGGCATAACCGTGTAACAAAAAACGCCGAGGGGTGTTCTAAACGCAGTATGCTTTTTATCATCAGGGTGCATCTTTATTTGATTATAGCCAGAAAATCCGTCCATAAAAAACATTCTTTCGAATCCACACGTATTGTCGATGATAACATCTGTGATGGGAAGAGGAAAATCATCTTTTGGGCAGGCAGTGTTAAGATCTCTGAAGTCGATGCAAATCCTAATTTTCCTATTTTTTTTAAGGACCGGGACAATATTGGCAAGCCATTCGGGATGTTGCTCCTCCCTGATGAAACCCGAGTCGATAAGCTTTTTCAATTCGGACTCGATGGCCTTCATAATTTGCGGACGAAACCATCTTTGTTGTTGTTTAACAGTTTGAATCCAATTTAATATTGAGGCAATGCATCACCACGTTTGGATCGAGTCCTGGCATATCCTCATAATTTCGTGCGAAAACATCGATATATTCCCTAATAAGAGAGATCAACTCTTCTTTCTCATCCGGCGGGAGGCTATCGCTTAATGAATATTGGCTTTGGATTATCTTCATTACCCATATTCATCTGGACTACTTGATCTTCGGTAGGGGGGTTCCCTTTGCTCAAATCTATCACCGTACTGCATATTCAGGTGATGAACCCAAGGATCTTCCCAAGTTGGCATTTGTTCATCTTCCTCTATTGTGGTAGGATCGACTGTAGCCATATTTGACATTAGCCTTTTGAACATTTCTCCAAGACTAGCGTCAGAGTCTCAGGCTGAAGAATCGGAAGAATATCCGTCTTTATCCTTATTAGCAATTCGATCAATGACTTGCCAGCAACATTCGTCGTCGGACGAGGAAACATAGTCCAAACCTCTTCGGTGGCTATAATAGTCATCGGGCTTTCCTTTTGGTACGTAGGCCATACGAGGTGGAACTCGCGGACCTTGACCAAAACAAAGACCTTCTCCGAATGTGAAGTCGTATCCGTATCTCTCCATGAGATTACACGCTCATCCGTCATGCCTGAATAGATGAGGGGTAGGTTTATCATCATCTTTATCTTCTTCCAAAAAGTGGTCTGGTATTGAAGATTCTCTTCCTTTACCATAGATAACTTCTTTTTCACCCTATGTCTTTGCAGGAATGACAAGTGTCATTCCGAACGAATCCTGCATCTGCATTTTTATCATGCAAAATGATTAAAGTGGCATGTACAAGTCGGGGTTATCATACAGCCCCTTCATGATATTATCAAGACACAACGAGTACTCTAAATTATTATTTATTGATATTTATTCGGCAAGTTGCCAGTTACAACTACTTTCTGATGATTCTTCATCGTCAAGATTGATTACAATGGGTATAATATCGTTAAGTACAAAACCACCATCATAATCAAACTCAGCTTTGGTATCAACCTCTTCCCTGTTGTCCGTTCCTTAGGCTGATGGTTCAGTATCGGATTCGGTACCGTAAAGAAGAGAGTCGGTAAGATAATTTTCCAACCCCTTAAACGGTTGCTTATCCGTGACCACCGTCTTGACTTCATTATTGGTGTCCACATATTTAAGACATTAATAAAAGGTAGATGGGACTATAACATTACCGTGGATCCATGGTCGACCCAACAGTAAGTTATAAGAAGTCTCTACGTCGATCACATAACATGTGACTTCCGACTTTAAATCTCCGATCTGGCACTTTACTCGGATTTTACCCAATGGTCTGGACCCACTGGTGTTGAATTCGTAGATCGTAGTACCTGTGGAGGAAATCTTACTAGTTGGTATTCTGAGACTATACATCAATCACAGCGGCATGATGCTGACAGCGGAACCCGGATCAACTTGGATCCGGTTGACAACGCTGGAGCCAATGTGCCTGGTAAAATACAGGGGCCGATCATGCTTCGAATTCTTCATCTGCATGTCTTATTTGGTGAAAGAAATGCAGGGAAAATGGTGTGCCGCGAGGTTACAATGTTGGACCTGCGGCTCTGGTTCTTCAGGAGATGGCTTGATCTGAGTCAGGAAAATTTCAGAATTGGCCAAGGCTACTTGTAAAGCTTCCCTCGTGTCTTTCGATAGACGTAATAGTACATATAGAGTTATTCTAGTAGGTATATTAGCTAATTGTGTCATAATATCGAATGGGGTGGAGCGCTCGAGCTTCCCAGTTTGTCTCTTCCAATTGGTAGATTGAATCGAGATTGCTTCGGATTCTGACCCTCTTGGTATAAGGGTTTTTTCCCTTTTTACTTTTGTTGGGTCTTCTCCGCAACTACGAGCGCTGGGGGGGTTGTGACAACTCCCATTTTCGCTAATGTCTTGGAGGGAATGGTTTTGGTTACCCCATGCTTAGCTAATTGCTCGGAAGCATCCGGATACTTGAAGTGATATTCATTTCCGCTCCGGATTACAAAAGCTTCTTGTTCATCTTTAAAAAGCGAGAAAGCAGGAATTCTTTCATCATCTTCTCCTGGAATAGCAGAGGCTTCGTAGCAGGACTTCCCTTTTCCTTTTGATTTCCTCTTGAATGAAGATCCGAGCCACTGCTCATCTTCGATCAGATTGGGATGAACCCAGAGAATTTTACCATTCGGGACTGTATGTGGCACAAGTCCTTTCTGACGTTGTTTGTGAGGATCGTCGTTAACAATCATCATTGCCACTTTCATCACGGGCTCGGGCTTAAACCAGTTTAAAGGGATAGATCCGAAGCTGATTGACACTGCATTCGCACCTACCTTCTTCTCTTTAGGTTGCTTCATAGTAATAACCCGTACATCGATCAAAGCTTGGATTTTTGTCTTTGAGGGCGTAGCTGACTTGGTAGGGTGATGAACCACTCTGTGAAATACGCAATACTTTGGGTCATTAACCCTCTTAGCGTCTTCTAGATCTTGGATCTGAGGCAACTTGATCTTGTTATTCTCTATAAGGTATTTGAAAATACTGGGAACTTCTTCTTCTTTAAACGAGTAGACTTTTGGGAATTTCGGCTTCGAAGTCTTCTGTTTCTGAGGCTGTTGTTACCACCATGACTGCTGAGGCGTCTTTTGTTGCTATTGTTGTGGTTGCGATTGCACTTTAAAGGTTTGATTCGCATCCACTACGTTTGCTTGCGCTTTTCCTTTACCTTTAGGGACAAAATTCTGTTGTGGAGCATTTGTTGTCGTTTGACCTCTTTCGGTCTTTTTCCTCTTGAGGAAACATTCGGCTCGTTCTCCTCGAACCTTCAAATCCTTCCAGGTCTTGGACGGTGCCATCCCTATAGCTTTGAGGATATCCAACGAGAGATTATTATGGCAAGTTTCCAATATGAAGTCCTTACTGATCGGATCCCTATAATTCATGGCTTTGTTCCGGAATCGTTTGATGAAATTTTCAACCAACTCTCCGTCCTTTTGCTTTTCGTCAAATAACGTTCCGATTGAGGCCTCGGTGTCGTCGTCAAAGAAATTCATGAGAAACATGTCCTCCATGTTATCCCAACTGTTAATACTCCCCGGTTTGAGGCGGCGATACCAATCAAAGGCTGCTCCGCGAAGAGTGCCGACGAATGATTGTACCATTAGAGGTTCATTCCTGGAGATTATTCCCAAGTGAGACTTAAAGTATATTAAATGCTGAGTTAAGGAACCCTTTCCATCAAACGGCATGAAATTAATTAAATTAAACTTTGCTAGATACGGGTTTGATTCCCACTCTCTTGGGTATGGGTATGGTATTCTGGACATTTTTATTTCCTGAGCACTCATCAACGCATTGATTTTGCTCTCTAAGTCATTCATCTTCTTATCCTCGCTCGTATCTTTCTTCGAGTGATTCTGGAGCGAAGTGACGTAGTCCTCCTTCGTGTTGTTATCATCCGAAGGACTACCCCCATTATTGTTGTCAACAGGAGGGGTGTTCATGTCGGCATTGTCATCCACTTCCCGATCATGATCAGCTTGGTTGGGATTATTACGACGGCTAGACTCTCCTTGCTGATTTGTCAGCGCCGCGATTTGTTAGTCATGCATTTCTCTCATTTGCTGCATAGTCATCTCCATTTTAAATTTGAAATTCTCTTTTTCTTGGTTAAAACATCCTCGAGAATTTTAGCCATCTGCTCGCCGTTAACCATGAATGACTCGTAAGACTGCCCTGCGCTTGATGTTGTATCATCAGAAGCCATCGCTGAGCAAGCATATGAACAAACATCTGATGTTTCGTCATCTGAGGGTAGTCCCTTTTGTATCCTCTGATAATTCTTTCGTCTACTGGTTCCCAATTGTAATCGAGTTATTCGTTGGGATACTCCTAAAAACTGGTCAGGTCTAAAGAGTCGTGTTGACTTCTCTCTACCGGTCATGTTGACGGATACATCAGGAAATTCATTGTTTTGAAGGGTAGTTCTCTTCTTGTGGGAACACCTTGGTTTGAACTCGGACGTACTGCGGGAGATTCTTTCAAACACTAAAACTCTCTCCGGGCGGCCTTAGAACAGCAACATTCAGACAACACCGCCTTAATAATTTTGGAACACGGACAATGGGAGTCCGGTTATTGATTATTCCTTCTCCGAGACCTATTCGTACCTCGAGCCTGATAGTACAACTCATCGGTCGGATGACTGGAGCAACCCATCGTGTGTTGGCACGAGTCCCTAGGTGTAACATCCTCGTCTGACGAGTACGTTCTCTTCTGGGAATTCAACACTTTGTTAGCATCTTCAGGAGTCGCATGTCTGAAGCTACGCTTTCATGAACATAGCCTTTCAACAGGCTCCTGGACTTTGACACGCAGTCCAATGCGGTCAGTTATAGGACTTTTCCCGTTATACGTTCTGCTCTACTGCTTAGGAGGACGACCACGACCTCCAACCTAAAAAATTGCTCGGGATCTGTTCAACGGGCTTGAGCACTCCTTAACTGGAGCTTTGCCTCGATCATCGTGTGAAGGGCCAAGGCGATCTTTGATGGTTATCTTAAAATAGGACAAATCCACACTATCATGGATCTCCACCGGCATTGCTTGATTTGCCGGGACAGTAATAGAGGCCATCGGAAACTCAGACGAGACTGTAGGAAGTGAACCAGCGGCGAAACGGATCGAACCAGTCCGACTTTTTCCCGAACCACCCTTTGCCGAGCCACCATTTGGTGGCTTAGTTCTGGCCGAGCCACTATTTGGCGGCTCGGTTCTAACCGAGCCAGCAACTGGTTTTCTAGGTTTTTCGATGCCTTCGGGCACTGTTTGGAAACCCTAAACAACCCTTTATATAGGTGTGCAAACGTGGATGGTAATCTGGTAAATAACCAAGCTTAAAACCAATAGGAATTCGTGTGAAGAGAAACCCAAACGAATCAGGAAACTGTCGATGAGCCGACTCATGACTGAGATGAGTTGACTCGTCCGAAACTAGACAAAACATAAAAACCAGCAATGAGTCGACTCATAACTGAGATGAGTCGACTCATAACACATGGGTCGACTCATAAGCCCGCAGGTCGACTGGTCAGAGACTTTTGGCAAAACGGCTGGGTTTCGTGACTCGACTCATGACAGTCATGAGTCGACTCAACCTGATGAGTCGACTCATGTACATGTATGAGTCGACTCACGAGCTGAAAACTGGATTCTTCGAATCTGCTACTCGTCGTCTCGTTCCACACTTTCACCTGCATTCCACTGTACTGTTTTACACCCCTATTCTCATACTATCATGAGAATCATCTATCCTCAAGCTCACATGATGATCACTAAGTTCCCAAAGAGAAGATACACCCGTATCATGGGTCCCCTCTTTAGGAACATGAAGTCCCTTTCAAGTTAGAACTTTTGCTAAAGAAACTCTCGAGCTCCTCCATCTTTTCTACACCATCTGGCCCTGCTAGGAACCTGGTCTTAACGTCCGATTAGAAACATCTCATCCATCCCGCGTCTCGTCGTAGTCACCTTTCGCCCTAAGTTGCAATCCTTTACCGATGGTTTTTCTGGAAGTCTAATGCACAGCGAGACAAACTTCTTACTTGCATTCACTAGTCTCTTCGTTCGCGTCACCGTCCCCAAGCTTGTCTCCCTCGGAAGAGATGCCGAACAAAATTTGAACTTTTCACCATCTTTAGTTAATGTGTACTTCTGAGCCCGCCTCTCGTAGATCACATATCTATCCCATAAGTATGGATTGCCTAGTATAATCTGACAAACATCTAATGGAACGACATCGCACGTGACCTCGTTAATATACGACTCGTGGAGCACAAATCTGATAGTGCATTGATCAACTACACTCAGTTTCTCCTCCTTCTAAATTCACCCTAATGGATAGGGCTTCGGATGCTTGACCATCTTCAGACCCAGCTTCTGAACTAATACCTTGGATATTAAATTCTTCTTGATGTCCGAATTAACAATAGCATCAACCAAACTGGTCTTCACTTGCAACTTAAGAACAAAGAGTTGCTCTCTCGGGTCAACATCCTCTTTCGTGGTCTGCTTCCCCGCCATAAGGTTGAGACTGTTGTTGGGCTCTGTCATCCCTAGAACTTCTTTCGGACCTTGAGCTATCATGTATGCCTTTTTCTCCTCCTTTTTCTTCAACCCTCTTAGCTTGAGATGAGGATACTTCTCCCAGCACCGATCAGCTATGTGCCATGTCTTCTCGCAGTGATTACAAATCAGCCCTGCCTTCCCTGGATCACCCTTCTTCTTCTCCTTCTTAGATTGAGAGCCACTAGACTCGCCCCTCGTCTGTTTGGAGTCTCCCATAGCCTCGTTGTCCTTCTTTTACTTACCCTCGAGGGCAATAGCCTTCACGCTCGCCTCTGCAATTGATTCCATCGTGAATAGCTTCATCTCCTTTCGGATGTAATCGCTCAATCTCGTCATATACTTCATAAACACGGAATATTCTTCTGTCGTAATGTTGAGGACCATCGCCTGCTACTGGAACTCCATGATGTATTCTTGAACAGTTTGATTGACCCTTTGGCGCAAGCCGTACCACTTGTACCAACGCTCTTCAAGGAATCCCACCGGGTAGAACTGCTTCCTCAGTAACTCCTTAAACTTATTCCATGACACTGCCTTCTTCTCCTACTTGCATTAGGATTTCCACCACGTCAACGCGTGCCCTGAAAGCTTTAAAGTCGCCAACACAATCTTCTCTTTTGACGAATAGCCATAAAGAGTAAAATACGTCTCTATCCGTTCGATCCAGTCATCAAGCCTCTCGACGTTAACACTCCCATCATAAACAGGAATCTCCACCTTGAAGTTAATCTTCAGGTTCTGATAAGAATTCTTACCCCCTTGATGCAATGCAGCCTTAACGGTCTCCTCCTCCTCGTCGGAATCTGAATCTACTCTCTTTACATCGAACTCAATAATTTTCTTCGAAGAAGATTCACCTTGTTTGCCACCTCCATGGATAAGACTGACGAGTTGTGTGAGAGTCGAACCTATCATCTCGATTTGCTTCTCCAATGCATCAATCCTCGCTGAATTGTCTCCTTCAGCCATCTTCTTCCTCCTTAAAACCTTAAACTCCTTCCAATGAAATAAGGATCTCGCCGAGCTTCTTATATTGCGATCGAGTAAGGATCATACATAGGATACCCCCTTCACAGGATCTGATTGCTCTGATACCAACTTGATATGAGTCGCCATACGAGCACCCTTTGGTCGCGGAATTACCAAAAGGTGGGTTGAGAAGAAGACAACTAAAACACAAGAATAATTTAGTATGGCGAAGGAAAATACCTTCTCTAGATTATAAAGAATCAATTATTACAAATCTCTCCCTCACAATCTCACTAGAATCGAGAAAACCTCTCAATCCTCTCTAAACCCTAATACAATGATTAGAATCTCCCTTAATTACCTCTGATTCCCTCAGATTGCTTAGAAACCCTAAAACAATCCTTTATATAGGTGTACAAACATGGATGGTAATCTGGTAAATAACCAAGCCCAAAACCAACAGGAATTTGTATGAACAGAAACCCAATCAAACCAGGAAACCGTCGATGAGTCGACTCATGACTGAGATGAGTCGACTCGTCCAAAACTGGACAAAACACAAAAACCAGCAATGAGTCGACTCATAACTGAGATGAGTCAACTCATGACACATGGGTCGACTCATAAGCCCGCAGGTCAACTGGTCAGAGACTTTTGGCAAAGCGGCTGGGTTTCGTGAGTCGACTCATGACAGTCATGAATCAACTCAACCTGATGAGTCGACTCATGTACTTGTATGAGTCGACTCACGAGCTGAAAACTGGATTCTTCGAATCTGCTACTCGTCGTCTCGTTCCATACTTCCACCTGCGTTTCACTGTACTATTTTACACCCCTATTCTTATACTATCATGAGAATCATCTATCCTCAAGCTCCCATGAGGATCGCTAAGTTCCCGAAGAGAAGATACACTCGTATTAGTTTTTGATGTCGGTTTGGACTTTGGCCACCAAACTCGACGTGATCTTGGTGGCTTCTTGACCACTTCTTCTTGTTTCAATTTCTATGCTTCTTGCATCAGAGCTCGTGCATGTGCGAGTAACGCGCGGCGTTTCTGGATCCGTTCTTCAAGAGTTAAACACGTCCTTTTGACGCGGATCCATTCATTTGTGGTTGAGTTGGAGGAGTTGGCTATCCGCTGTTGCGGCGCTTGGCGCCTCCTAGACCGGTCTGCTTCATAGCGGATTCTATCAACTGGTTCTAAGGCCTTGGTCAGCTGGCGCACGAGGCGTTGTCGCCGTCTCTAATGTGCTCTCTTTGATAGAACGGGCACGTTATCAGTAGTCAACTCCTCGCTTAAGGAGTTCAGATCTACGGTGTCGGCCTCGTTGGATGCCGACGGGACGTTGCGAGCCACAATTGCAACAGTGGCGGGGAGATCTTCTTGGATCTTCAAATCCGAAGACCAGCGAGCCTTCCTGGACTTGCGAGGAGAGGTGGATCTGGAGGGGGAGGACAAATACTCCTCATACTTCTGTTGGTCGACTCATATTTGACCTCTTCTTCAACCGGGATGAGAATCCGAGGTTGCGACACATCAGCCTTTGCCGAAAGGCTGTTGGCTCCCACTGTGGTCGCTAGCGTGTTTGATCAGAAAATTGATTTCTTTGATGAGTCCATTACAACTTTGAACGCTTACAATAAACTCAAAAAAAGATAGCCTTTTTATAAGACTTTAAATCAAAAATCATAATTTTCTCTCAAACTACACGCAATAGATGTTTATCGTCTATTGCTTGTGCGGGATCGTTGCTAGTACCAGGGTTTATTCATGGATCGCTTACGGATCAGATCCTGTTAGCAGAAGTTGGATAATCAATGCTTTCACTTCACGAAGGAAGTGATTGTAGCAGCGGTGATTTTGACAAAGCAAAATCACGGCTCTTCTCGAGATTTAAGACTAAGCTTAAATCCGGAGGAATGAGGAATGAGTCTCAGATCTCTCGAACTCTCACTTTATTAAAGAACTACCCCAAGATCTGCTAACTCTCTGAAATTCGTGCTCCAATCTCTAATTTGATAGCACCTCGTCCTCTTGATTTTCAGATCCATGAAATGGAGGCCTTTGGCTCATATTTTTAGGCCTCGGATGCGGTTATTTGGATGAGAATGATGGATTTCTCTTTATCTTTAATTAACAACTGTATAACCACAGTATCAGATCAGTTGGAACGCCCAGGAACACACAAATCCTGAAAGAATTCATAAAAAGAACCGAAAAAACTGATTCTGACTGAACTGCCACTTGGTGGCTCGACCAGATCGTTTTGACGTGATCCGGCCGTCAGAGGCTTTCTTGGTTTTCTTGGATTTGACTCGTTCCGTTGTTTATGTGTTTTTTCATTGTTTCGCCGACCGGTACACTTCCTCGATTCGCTTCACGCATTTCGTGAATGCGCGGATCGCTTGACGGTGGCTGGTGAGTACGCGGGATGCTTGGAACTAGGTGGTGAGTGCGCGGAATTGTCGGTGAGCGCACGGGACGTTTGGTTCGCCGTTTCGGTGACCATTGATCGTACGGGCTACTTGACAGTGGCCGATGAATACGCGGGCCGCTCGGATAAACCTTCACGACCTGGATGATGACGTTTATCGCCTCCTCTTCGTCTCGAGCCATATACGGGAACATACAGGCATTTTTAGACGCCTACACATACGATAAACAGATACACGCACTCTAAGTCAGGCTCTGATACCAATTTGTTGCAACGGGAGGATTCACAGACACAGAAAATGTCTATACAAGAGTGGAGAATAACAACACTGGATAAATACAGTAAAGACAAAGAGAACAGCACACAAGGATTTAACGTGGTTCGGTCAGTATGATCTACGTCCACGGGCGAGAACAGCAGAGAACTTCACTAATCACAAAAGAGAATATTATAAAGAGAAATCACTCTAATGTCTCACAAAACTCACACAAAGAAGAGAATACTTAAAGAAAACTCTCCTTTTCTTTTCTCTTTAAATCTCTCTCTCTTTTTCTCTCTGTTCTGGATCTCTTGTTGATGATCTAACCATTCGCCACTCTCCTCTATTTATAGCCTTCAAAAGGGTTGATGGAATAGTGTTTTAGTTTGGTGAAATAGTATTTTAGATTGATGGAATAGTAATAGGGTTGGTGAGTTGAATTTAAAGTCAAATAACATTTATACTGATCTTGGGAGCTCTTTTAGTTGAAAAGTCTGTTTGACATAATACCTTATAAGCATTTACAATTTCATGAGGGATTTAGTCCAAAATATTGTTTTGATGTGGGGAGATATTTTAGTTGAAGAGGTTGTTTAGGAAAGAATTGGTGATCTTTGTTTGAGAAGATGTGGGGAGTTCTTTGTAACATTATTAGTCAATAGTCATATGGTACGAGCTTGCCATTTATTTCTACTATTAGTCATAGGTAAGATAAATGAACTCTGGCCTAAATTATCGGTCTTTTGCAATGGCGAACTACTTCCAACCGCATTTAGGTAAATTTTTTATGTTGTAAGCAGCGTATCATATCAATAATTGATACTTTTAAGTAATCGTTTTTCTTTTATGTGACTAAGATATTTTACAAGATTAAAGAAATATTTTGCTTGAGTGCAGTGACCAACTCCCGTCATGCTTATGCTCATTCTCTGATGAGCAACCAAAAAAAACCATTGAATATCAAGTTATGATGTCAATTGATGTTCATACTTCATACTCTCTATCATATGTGTATAAACAGAATGACACCACAATCAGGTACTTGAAATTATCTCTTTTCATACGTCTCATTGAAACATGTTACATATAACTAAGTAGATCTTTTTGTATGAGGATAAAGAACAACTTGCGCGCACCTTAAAGATGACAATGAAATCATGTACACTGGTATAAATTTTTTTTTTTGAATGAAAATAGGGCATACTGCCATTTATTTTCATAAAGGTGAACCAAAATAAAGAGCTATTTATAAGGCCTTACTCAACTCTGCTGGCTCTCAATCTTTACTCTCGGAGAGCCATATCTATTCCAAGTTCAAATTTTAGAAAGCCACTAGGGGCACACCCTCAACCACGCCTCCAACCACACCCCCTCTCTTGCTACAGTGCATTAGGATCCATATGAGATTTTATTTTAAAATCTCATATGGGTCTCAGTGCACTGTAGCAAGAGCTAGAGGTGGTGTGGTTGGAGGTGTGTCCCTATCATTTTCCCAAATTTTAATAGCCCTGGGATTCAAACGTCACAAAGTAATAGGATTCAAACATCACAAAGTAAGTTTTCATGTCAGAGTATATCATACCCATAACTGATATTTTACCAAACAATATAGTTTGCATATATCTTGTATTCTCAAAGCCTCAAATGCATTTTGAGGATTTAAGGCAGAACTAAGCATGAGCAATTCTGTCACATCTTCACTAAAACGCGCATTAATTTCTTGCATTTGTGAATCGATCGCGGCATAAAAAAAGTCTAGTCGATAATGATGCCCAATGGTGATGTCTTGATGACCATGAGCTCATTCTGCCCATTCGCTAAATACCTCTCCATAAATTTCCAATTTTAATAAAACTCCTTTTATTAATCTTGTTGCTGCTCATGGTAATATATTTACTATTAATATATACATAAAAACCCTCAAATAATTAATATTCACAAATTAATTTTTTTTCCCCAAATTAGGAATAGAGCACCCTAATTTTTTTCCCCCAAAATTTTGAGGGGGCTTGAGGAATAGAGCACCCTAATTTTTTTTCCCTAAATTTTAGGGGGCCGTGGCCCCCCTGGACTGTATGTAGATCCTCCCCTGTCATCATGCATCCATTAATGCAGATAGATGCCTTGAGTGAGTTGTTTTTTGAATCTTTTTACACATAGGACGTCTATTTGTCTAAATAACTTTTCTTTCTTCTCAGGGAAAAATAGTCAAAAAATTCATTCAGGAGCTATTTGCAACAATAAAACTACATGCCTATCAGCTTTGTGTTTTTTTATAATACGTTTGTGATTATATTAAAGGATTTTGTTATTTTCAGGCATTTATCTACTTGAAAAGGAGAACAAAGAAGTTGGCACTGGAAGAAGAAACGAATGCAGTTGTATTTTTAGATAGATTCTTCATTCTTCAGTATTTCTGTTCATGTAAAAATTTGTTTTATGTATGGAAGCAAACTAGAATATTGATTTTTACATGATTGTGATGTTGGAATGTAGCAGATCATAGCATGCGGTACTGGAAAATTTTGTTAGTGGATGGATCAACAACACTGAACAATGTGTAAATAAATTTTTGCGTGAAAGCAAACTAGAGTGTGTAAAGAAATTCTTTACGTGGAAGCTTGATTTCTCTTAAATTCATTAATATATGTTAACTAAAACTTTAATGGAGGCCCATAACCAATAACATAAAGATGCATTTTACATTGTAAGTGGCGGCCCATGAGATATCAAAACAATAAAAACATTTAAAGAATGTGTAAATAAATTGCACTAAACAATGAGGCGCATGGAAGTTAAAGCCCGCGCTTCGCTACAGCCTACCGATGAGGGTTCGCCAGAAATTTTTTTCTCTTGAAGTCACATTGATAATCAATCTTGCAAATGAAATAAAATATTATAAATTTAAAGCTACAAATAAAACCATAAATAACATAAAAATCAGGAAATAAAAGAAATAAAACTACCTAAATTTATAAAATATGCATGAAACAATCGTTTGATTCAAATTTAGAACAATAAGATAAACATAGAAAAAATAAACGACATAAGAGAGTACCTCTATAACTTAAGTAGTAAAAGATAAGATATAACATGGTAACACGTACAATTGAAGTTCTGAGATATTTATAAGAGATTGGACTTTGTGGTAATAGAGTAAAAATCGATATTAACACAAGTGATCGATATCTACTATTCCCAATAAAAGTAAACCTGTGGAAAATAAAATAACTAAAGGACTAGTTGTAATCCGTGCAACGCATGGGTTTCAATATTAACCTTTTTGTATGTATATTAGAGCATCTTCAACAGCTTCCCCATCTTCTTGAAATACTCAATTTTGGGGAATATAGAGCCTTTTTTGGTCCAACAGATTCTCCATCTCATTCCCCAAAATAGGGAAGGAGGAGAAAAAATAGGGAGCCTTCCCCAAATCTGCAGCATTCTCCAAATTTTTGGAGAGAGCTTTATTCTTGTAATAAATGCGATTTTTCAAAATAGGGAAGCTGTTGGAGTTGGAGCAAAAATAATTTGGAGAATATGACTTTTGTTTCTCCATTTTGGAGAAAATTTTGGGGAAGCTGTTGGAGATGCTCTTAGAACTTTGAGAAAGAGAGAAGAGTTTTCTTTTTCTTTTTTCTTTTTTCTTTTTTCTTTTTTCTTTTTTTTTTAAGGAAAGAGAGATACAAATCATGATTCATAGAAAGTGAAAAAAAAAAGATTTCCAAGATGTGGAGGGAGTGGATTTAAGTCTTTAACACAAGACGATGGAAAAAAACTATTAATTATTAACTATCAGAACCGTCAGAGTTTGCCATGTAACATATGGAACTAAGTTATTTTTTACTTTATTAGTATATAGTATTGATTGATTTGACAACATAAGAAATATTGATTTGACAACATAAAAAGGAAATATCCCAAGAGGCAAGAGAATATATGAATTATATTTTCTATCTACTAACTTATGGATACATTTCGTATCCTTTTTTGTAATTAAAACAACTTTGTACTTGCTTTTTGATTTATTAATGAACAGGGTCTAACCCTTGTTTTTCTATCAAAAAAAAAAAAGAGAATATATTGAATTGAGCTACTGAATAGTAACCGGCCGTGCCATGCACGAGCCTGATTAGTAGTGTTAAACAATGTTAGCTGAGTAACTAAGGGTATCTTGATCACTGAAGGACCACATTACAAAACCTAGTAGAATTTGAGCGATCTATGAGCAATTTCAAAGATGTGACGGACTAATATCTAAATAGCCACAGAGGATGCAATAACCGCAAACAAAACACGCCTCTTTTGGAGGAACCTGTGCTTCAAATTAGACTTCATTTTAAGCTTTTCATTTCAAAACAATTACGCAAAAAAGGAAAAGAAACTCACTATTATCACCTTAAACAAACACGCACGCACACACCACACACAAAACTTCAGAAATTAAAGCCGACTTATTAATGGAATATAGGGAGGCCCACGGAGAGGTCGACCGGTTGAGCCTGCTACTGATCACACAAACGAGGATTTGGTTTTGTGGCTGAAAATGTCAGGAGCAAGAAGAATTGTTTGAGAGAACTCTAGAGTGAAGATTTTTCTTGGAAAAAATTTCGTCGTGAGTTGGGGTTTTTGGCAGTAGATATGAACAGTAGCTATCTACACTGAAACTCCCAGAAGTTTTAGTATATAGATAAAATATATAAATATAAATACAAACATGGGCACCTAACTTCAATATGGGCCTCCGTAAAACAAATAGTAGGCTGTAGAAAGTCTTAATGCCCAACTAGAGTTTGGCAAATCTTTACAAAATTAGGTTAGACAATTTCTGGCCCAATTTTGTACTAAACTTAAAAAAAAAAACCAACCCCTCTTGATCCCCAAAAGAACTATTTTAAAAGACGGTTTTTCAAGAAATTCTTACGTGCTCACGAAGTAGTCAAGATGCCTAGGCCCCTCCAATAAGAAAGGGGCATATGGCACTAGAGGGGAGAATGTGACATCATATTCTCCCCTCTAATGATACATGCCTCCCTCCTATTGGAGGGGTGTAGGCACTTAGATGCTCCATGAGCACCTAATATTTTTTTTTCCCATTTTTTTGCTTAGAAACTAGGACAATGTTAACCCACTTTTAGCCAAACATTTTTCTTCTCAAAATCCAAATCTAGTCCCATTTTGAGAAGTTGTCAAATAGACTCTTGATCTTGTGAACTTGACACATTCAATACAAGACTTATATCATGCTCTGAATTCTTTGTTAAACAGTTTGACTAATACAACAGAATTTGGAAAATAAGGAGAGCTCTTTTAAGTAATAGTTAATACAATAATAGTGGTGAATGAACTTTGAGATCATTATGAAGTCATTTGATAGGTGAGTGCGCGCGTAAACAAAAAAAAATGTAGAGAATCACTAAAATCAAGTTGGGGGTTTTGATTGATCAAAAATTGCATAATAAAACAAAATAAATCAAATTGGAGGAACCAATCCTCGTTGGCGGCTACCCTCCTTATTCTTCTCCAGTAGAAGCTCTGATAAGTGGTTAATTTAAATTTTAAACTAATAACAATCTAATTAAAGGTACCCTTTCACCGCATGATTGTAACGCTTGGGGTTTCCTTTTGTAGGAACAGCAAGATATATGTCATGCATGAAGCATGCTTGATAGTAAAATACAATATAATATAATCTTGGAACTATCAGTTTGAAATATGGTGATTTTTTTTTGGGGAACAATATGGTGATTTTTGATTAAAAACAGATAAAGGAAAATAAAATAGTATTGCGGAAATCCATGTTTGAAATTGAGTGCATAATTAAAAACAAACTTACAAAAAATTAAATATCAGATGCAGATTTTAGGTTTCACTCCAAAAAAGAAAACTTAAAAAGAAATGAGGCATGCAGTGGCTCGAAGCTAGGCTTTCGTCAAGTCAAATGTGAGGCAAATCCCAAAAGTTTGCGTGTGGATTCTAAATTAAGCTTCTGTCCGTAAACACAAACTAATTAATTATAGAATATTAATTTTATTTAAAAAAAATCATTTTCTTTCGCTTTCAACTCATCCACGCTAACGCAATCTTAAACCTTTTAGCCTGCCAAGCATATAATCCACCTCATTACTTTGCTTCCTCTAAGTGAAAAGGAACTGCAAGTGTCAATTATCAATTTTTATAAAGAGATACTTTAAGCATCTTTTTCAAAATGGAACTATCATGATTTTGCTTAGGTTTGTTAAAATGGTTTCATGGATTTGTTCCTATTTTAGTTTGTTATCATATATTTTTCACACTAAATTATGATGTGTTGCCATTTATTAGTTTAAATGACCATATCGCCTGTATGTTGTAAATTTAGAGAAATAACCTCCACATATGCTTATGTATTTTATCGAGTTGAGCTATGTTGCTATTATCAGAATCTAAGTGTTGATACTATTAATCTAAAATTAAATTTTATCACCCAGACTAGCAAGAAAAAAAAAATTAAATGATACAATGAAATATTGTCCCCCCGGGTAGTAGTTGAGGGATTTTTGATTTAAGGCAGAATAGTAATAAAATTTTTAAAAATCATGATTTTTCTTTCACGAATCTGTTTTTTCGTTAGTGTTAATTCTGAGATGAGTTGGATCGATATTATCTAGTTAACTCTATTCCTATTTGATCCTACTTGTACTATAAAGAAAAATGATTATCCTACTTGGACTGGATAAAAGTATTTAAATCAGAATCTTTAAAAATAATTTAATTTCTTAAAAAATAATGTTATAACAATTTTGTAGTATAAAAATCCAAAATGGAGCTCTAGTTAGATTCTTCTTTTTTTCATATTAATTGAACTTTTGTAGTATAAACAATTTTGTATTCATTATTAAAATGTCCAAATTTGTATTATTTTAAGCCCAATTGGCCAACGCTAGAGACTAATAAACAAAAAGCAACATCAGCATCATCTAGTTTCAATATTATAACTAATGGTATTTGTTTCCCATTATTCCATTTGTCTTTGGTTCTTTCTCCAAATCATCAAGCCAAGAATAAATACAAAACTAAAAGCAGCATCAATCTAGATTCCAACGAAGCTAACCTTGCTTGAAGAGATATATTACAACAAGATGGTGACATTTTTTTAGCTCCATTCATGGATATAGCCCTTTCCAATAGTTTCATGATATAATAATGGGTGTAGGACCAAGCTCCACCTTTGGATTTTGATTCAATGATATTTGGGGCTTTATCATCTTTATTAGTTGAAAATAACTTTCCTTAAAGAAATTTCTTTAGATTGAATATAAGATAATGATGAGGTGGCCCTTTCTCATTGTAATTAATATTATTATAAAAGCTTGATATACATTTATTTTTATTTCATCATCAAATAATTCAATGGTTAATTGTCACATCATAAAGTTTATGGTAATGGATTAGTCTCTATTTGCTTTCTATACAAAAACGAGCAAAATTGACCCGCGTGATGACGCATCAATACAAACGAAAATAATAAACATCAATGCAACCTTACGTCCATGGTATCAAATTTGTTTCCTTCCGCTTTAGAACTCCTTGCCTGTGCCAGGTGGACAAATTTAGAAAAAAAAATATCAAACCAAATTTTGGTCATAGAACTGATGGTAAATTACAGGAAAAATTCACAAATATATTCAATTTGGGAAGTATATATAGAAAGATGAAAACAAATCATCTCAATGCTATTCAAAGATTCAACTAAAGGGCCGTTTGGTTCAAATGCCAAAATTTTAGGATTTATAATCTCATGGAGAATTTTAAATCCATAAGGTTATATATATGCTTTGGGATTCTAATATTTTTTTTGGTTCAACATATTATTATAGAAAAGCAAATCCTAAAATTTATAATATCTTGTTTAGTTCAAACCCAAATTATAGGATAATAAATTCTTAAAAAGAAAAGGACATAGATATACTTATCTTGGTGATGTTTCCTCTCACAAAAAAAATAAAATACAAGGGTATAAAAAGAGAGGTAAGCATACCCATTTATGGTATTTGTGAAATCCTCTCCAATTGAGAGTATTTGGCAAATTCTAAAAATAATTTTTTTACATTTTTAAATTCAACATTTTAAAAAATTTCTTGAAACAAACACCAAATATGGAATCCCAAAACACAAAAAAAACTCACTTTTTGATCCTAAAATTTGTAATCGACACCAAATGCAAAAAATTTGCTTGAACCAAACAGCCCCTAAATAAATAATCCCCAAAATTTAACTTACCAAAACGTTAACCCCTCCAAAATTATCAACAATCCACTTCACAAAATCCTACAACGTCCCCACAATCCTCTATATGAAGCCAATGTCAATCCGCATTACTCATCCCCTCTCCTCTAATCTCCTCCACCACTGCTCTGTGAGAAGATAGCGTGTGGGGGCCACACCCATCCCACCCACGCGTTTTGCTAGCTGTAGACACATTTTGTTTCGGTGGGAACCACCCACGTGAAGCAGAGTTTTTCTTTTCCGCATGAGATTTCGGGCCGCATCCCTATAAATACCTAGTTCTAGGGTTTCTGCAGGCAGCGTGCAAGAGCAGAGGGGGTACGGTGCAAGGACGGCGTGGGAAAAAGTGGCATACAAGAGAAATTCGCAAGTGCAGAAGGGGGAGAACGACAATCTTGGGCGGCGTGCAAGGCTTCGTGCAGAGGGCTGTGTGCAGGCGTCACGCAGAGAGAAAAAGTCTTTGACGGCTGACCTTTTTGAGTAGAAAAGCAGGGAGCCTATTTGAGGGTTTAATTTGTGAGAGTTGTGTGATTGTAAACCCTATTTGTATTCTTTTTCTCTCTAGTAGTAGATCTCCCCCCCCCTCCTTACCCCGTGGACGTAGGCAAAGTACCGAATCACGTTAAAATTGATTGTTCGTGCTGTGATTTGTAATAGAGAGTTTAGATTCACTCGACAAGTCAGTCCTAGAACTGATAAGAGGAGGAGCTGATACTGTGAAACAGGGATTTAGTTGAGATCTACTCTCTTGTCGAGCACCAGAGGTGCTGCCGAAATTTTCGCTGCGCACAACAAGTTGTATCAGAGCTCGGGCTACGTTTGGGCAACTTGGAGGAGTAGATCACTTTGGAATCTCGACTAGGGTTTCAATTGGAGTTAAAGGTGAGATCTTTTTGGTAAAGGCTCTATCTTTCTCAAGTTTGGATCTATTCTTTAGCTTGTTTCGTATTGGTTGTTGGTGTGTTGAGGAATATGGTCGGGAAAGAAGGTGTTGAGGGTGGTGCTTCTGGTGTGAAGATCATTCAAAGTTTAAATATCCACTCAATGAAAATAGATGTGGAGAAATTTGATGGCACGAACAACTTTGGACTTTGGTGATGCGAAGTTTTGGATGCGCTGAACGCGCAAAATTTAGAAGACACTTTGAAGTTGGATGGCAAGCCAGATGATATTGAAGAGAAGGTTTAGAAAAAAATGAATCGGACGTCGCGTGGTGTTATTAGGTCTTGTTTAACGCAAGATTTGAAGTATGATGTGATAAATAAGACTTCTACAAAGAAGATTTAGGAGACCCTTGAGAGCAAGTATTTGACCAAGAGTGTGGAAAATCGCTTGCATTTAAAGAGAAGACTTTATTGCTTCCAATTAAAGAAGGAACTTCCATTAGTGATCACATAAACCACTACACGAAACTTCTTACGAATTTGGCGAATGTGGATGTTATGATTGAAGATGAGGATAAGGCGTTGTTGTTGTTGAGTTGCTTAACTGATGAGGAATACGAGACCTTTATTTTTACCCTAATTAATGAGAAGACATCCCTTTCGTATAGTGAGGTCACCGCTGCACTTATGAATTATCAGCTTCGAAAGAAGGATAAGGAGGCTTCAGTTGAGCCGGTAGCGGAGGCATTGGTCGCAAGAGGGAAGAATTCAAACCGAAAGAATTAAAAGTCACAGTCTAGAGTAGGGCATCCTACAGTTGGAAAAGATTAGTGTGCTTAGTGCAAGGAGACTGGTCATTGGAAGAAAGATTGTCCAAAGCTTGACGAATGGATGAAGAATAAGCAGAAGGGAAAAGGGAAGCAACCATCATCAGAAGCAAACATTGTTATATCGGATGGTAATATTTTTGATACTTCTATTTATTCTCTTTCTATCAGTCCTACAGGTAGCTATTCGGAGAATCCGAGTGGATGTTGGATAGTAGTACGACCTATCATGTGTGTGTAGGTGTAATTTTTGATCTCCCGAAAACAGGGAACTTCGTTTGTATTGATAAGAAGGCTTATTAAAAACTAATAATCAAATGATTACAACAGAAGCAGAGGGAATGCCCTCTTTGTTTAATCGTGGGGACTTTAAGGTAGCTACAGGATGCTTCGTTCGGTGCTCGTGCCGAGTCTGCTTCCCTTGGACAATTCGACAGAGGTTGTCGGAGAGCTTCAGTACTCAGTAGAAGCTCAGGGTGAGGGAGTTCGTCTCTTCTGGCTCGCCGGCGATCAGGGCTCGGAGCTAGGAGATGGCGCTGTAATGCAAGGATATGCAAAAAGCCTCTTCCTCTCT